>PVJN01057959.1:0-12298 GCA_004026805.1 Lasiurus borealis | reverse complement strand
GATCCATTCATCTGCTGACGGGCACCTAGGCTGTTTCCAAATTGTAGCTATTGTAAATTGTGCTGCTATGAACATAGGGGTACATAAGTCCTTTTTGATTGGTGATTGTGATTTCTTAGGATAAATTCCTAAGAGTGGGATTACAGGGTCAAATGGGAGATCCATTTTTAGTTTTTTGAGGAAACTCCATACTGTTCTCGACAGTGGCTGCACCAGTCTGCATTCCCACCAACAGTGCACTAGGGTTCCTTTTTCTCCGCATCCTCGCCAACACTTGTCGTTTGTTGATTTGTTGATGCTTGCCATTTGTTGTTTCTTTCTTATTCTTTAAGTTATAGGGGGTAAATAGCTTATTACTATTAATTTTTATTGTTTTTTCTCTCTTTTTTTGAGGTAGGTCTATAGTGTTATGAACTTGCTCTCAAGACTGCTTGTGCTATGTCCCAGAGATTTTGGATTATTATGTGTTCAATTTCATTTTTTTTTCCAGGAAGCTTATTTATTTCTTGATCTTATTAGTAACACGTTCATTGTTTAACAACATGCTATTTAGTCTTCAGGTGTTTCAATGTTCTGAGTGTTTTTACTGTAGTTAATTTATAATTTCATTCTATTCTGATCTCAGAAGATGCTTGATATGATTTCAATCTTCTTGAACTTGAAGAGACTTATTTTATGTGCTAACATGTGGTCTATCTTTGAGAATGATCCATGGGCACTTGAGAAGAATGTATATTCTGCAACTTTAGGGTGAAATGTTCTATAAATGTCAATTAAATCCATCTGGCCTAATGTGTCATTTAGAGTCTCTGTTTCCTTGTTAATTTTTTGCCTGTTAAGTCAGCAGGGTTTTAAAGTCCCCCTACACTGACTGTATTGCTGTCAATCTCTCTTCAAGTCCTCTAGAAATTTTATTATATATTTAAATGCTCCTATATTGTGAGCATATGTGTTTACTGGGTTTATATCTGCTTGTTGGATTGATCCCTTTATAGTAACGTTTATAGTCTCTTGTGATGGCCTTCATTTTGAAGTCTATTTTGTCAAATATGAGTATTGCTAAGCAGCTTTTTTTTTCATTTCCATTTGCATAGAAATTTTCCCCCCTCTCTTCACTCTCATCCTGCCTGAGTCTTTTGTTATTAGGTAGGTCTCTGTAGACAGCATATAAATGGGTCATATATATATATATATATATATATATATATATATATATATTTAACAACATGCTATTTGTTAAATATATATATATATGCTATCCTATGTCTTTTGATTGGAACATTTAATCCATTCACATTTAAGGTTATTATTGATAGTTACTTATTGCCATTTTAATTTTTTAGCATTTCTTGCAGTGCTGGTTTTATGATGATAAATTCCCTTAACTTTTTTTTTTTTGGTCTGGGAAGCATTTTATTTCACCATCTATTTTGAATAATAGCCTTGTTGATATAGTAATATTGGTTTCAGATCCTTGCTTTTCATTACCTTGAATACTTCATGCTATTCCTTCTGGCCTGTAGAGTTTTTGGTGAGAAATCATCTGACAGCCTTATGGGAGCTCCTGTGTAGGTAACAAATTGCTTTTCTCTTGCTGCCTTTAAGATTTTCTTTGTCTTTAATTTTTGGCATTTTTATTATGATGTATCTGGGCGTGGGCCTGTTTGGGTTCTTCTTTGTTGGGTGTCTGTGTCTCCTGAACTTTTGTGACATTTTTCTTCACCAGGTTCTGCCATTATTTCTTCAAACACATTCTCTATTCCTTGCTCATTTTCTTCCCGTTCTGGCAGGCCTATTATGTGAATATTGTTACATTTCATGTTGTCCCACAGTTCCCTTAAGCTGTCCTCCTGTTTATTGGTGGTTTTTTTCTTCTCTTTTTGGTTCTCTGAGTGACTTTTTCTACCCTGTCTTCTAATTCACTGATCTGATCCTTGGCTCCCCCTAATCTTCTGTGTATTCCTTCCACTGTGTTCTTTATTAGTGGTATGCTATTTTTTATAGTCACTGTAGCTTTTTTCATGCTGTTGCCACCATTATTCTGAACTCTATGTCTGATAAATTTCTTATTTCCATTTCATTTAACTCTTCCTCTGGAGAATTCTATTATTCTTTTATTTGGGGAATTTTTTTGTCTCCCCATTTTGGTTGCCTGTTTGAGTTTGTTTCTGTGTATTAGGTAGATCTGCTACAACTCCCAATCTCTATTGTAGGACAGTGTCAGACACTGTTTGTGACTGGTCCTTAGAACCCTATTTGGAGATATCAACAATTCATAGCTTGTGACTCCATCTGCTTTGGAAAGGACCAAGATGTGCACCAAGGTCTTCTTTTCCTAGCTTTGGTCCTGGGATTAGATCAGGCAAAGACTCAAAGCCTCCAGAGACCCAGCTATGCCTGGGACCCAGAGTCAAGTCCCCACCCACCCACATGCACCTCAAAATCATGTGAGACCCAGACTTAGCCAGCCCCCCATACTTAGCCAGCCCCTTTCCCCCATTGAGCTAGATCCAGACCTGGCCAGTCCCACCCTTGTCAAGTCCCTCCGGACAGGGGACATAGCCTCAAGTCCCCTAGTCCAGCACCAGGACAGAAAGCATACCTTGAGGTCCCCCATCAAGCCTTGCTTGGCAGGGGGTGTGACCTCAGGTCCCCTGGCCTGGCACCGGGATGGGGGTCGTGGACTGAGGTCCCCTGGTCTGGCGCCAGGTCAAGGGGTGAGGTCTGAGGTCCCATCCAGCCTCACCAGGTGTGCGACATGGCCTGCGGTCCCCTGTCAAGCCCCACCAGGTGAGGGGTGAAGTTTGAGGTCCCCTGTCAAGCCCCGCTGGGTGGGGGGGAATAACCTGAGGTCCCCTGTCAAGCACAACAAGGCATAGGGGCACAGCCTCAAGTCCCCTGGTCCAGCGCTGGGATAGGGGTGCAGTATGAGGTCCCCTGGCCTGGTGCTGGGGTGGGAGGCGTGGCCTAATGTCCGCTGTCAAGTCCCACCTGGTGGTGGGCACAGTCTGAGGTCCCCCAGCCTGGAATTAGGGCAGGAGGAGGAGCCTGAGGTCCCCTAGCCCAGCACTAGGACAGGAAGCACATCTTGAGGTTCCCAGTCAAGCCCCACCAGGTGGGGGGCATGACCTGAGGTCCCTCAGCCTGGCACTGGGGCAGGTAGAGCAGTCTGAAGTCCTCTAGCCCAGTACCAGGATGGGAATCCCACCTTGAGGTCCCCTGTCAAGCCCTGCTGGGTGTAGGGCGTGGCCTAAGGTCCCTTTTGAAGCCCTGCCAGCTGGGGGACTTGGCCTGAGGTCCCCTGTCAAGCCCCATGGGAGTGAGGGAGGGTGTAGCCTCAGGTTCCTGATGATTGCTCGTTAAAGCTCCTTATGTGAACTTAGCCTCAGCTGTGAGTACAGCCATCTTTGTGTGGAGTGATGGCTAATTAGCATATTCTATCTTTATTAGATAGGATAGATTGATATACCACATAGCATACTCATTAATCTAACTATAATCTCATTTAGATGAACAGGTTATGCAGCAAATGTTCATACTGGGAATCTCTAGGTTGTAAGAATATGAATAATTTCTATTTTGTTTATTTTTTATAATATATTTTCATTGAATTCAGAGAGGAAGGGGGTGGGGAGAGAGAGAAAGATACATTAATGAGAGAAGAGAATCACTGATCAGCTACCTCCTGCATGCCCCACACCGGAGATTGAGCCTACAACCCAGGCTTGTGTTCTGACCAGTAATTGAACCATGACGTCCTGGTTCATAGGTTGACATTCAATCACTGAGCCACACCAGCTGGGCAATTTCTATTTTTATTTTTGTTGATAAATTTAGTGTAATGGCCAGACTAGCTTTATAATAAAGGAAACACTTCAAATATTGACTAGCTTTACTTAAGTATACAAAATGGCTTAAGGATAAGCAATGGGTAAAAAATACAACTCTAACAGGGTCAAGAACAGAAAGATGGGCAAATGGAGGAAAGGCTGGAAAGATAAATTTGAGCTGGGGAAGAGAGGTAGGGGTAGTGGATTACAAGGAGCTGGGTAGGGACAAGGGTGGAGCTTGGACCATTGCCTCAAGGTCTAAGTGGTACTGAGAGCTATAAAAGCCTGGTGGAACCAAAGGAAAGTATCCTGAAGTCCAGGATTGGCACACTGGCAGACGCTGGTAGGTGGCAGCAACTGCAATCTCTAGACAAAGGCTGAAATGCCCCGAGCAAGAGAGATAAGGTCCAGGATGCTGCGCTTGTTCTTGTTCCACCTGCTAGAAAGTTGGCTGCTACTGAGCCAACTTCCCAGAGAGATCCAAGGAGAGGACGTGGAAGTTTTTACTAAGTGCAACCTCGAATTAGTCCGTTTCTTCATCGGAGTCTGCGGCTCTCACATCTGGGCAGAGGACATGAGGAAGCAGCGTAAGGGAAGATCTGTACCATCTGCAGGTGAGAGCTGCTGGTGCCTAAAAATTTGGAATGTTCCCTGATAACTTGCTTTTCTAATAAGGGTCTTACACAGGATCTTGCCAGAGCAAGGGAAAGCTATGGCAATAGTAAACAGTCTTATCTGAGAGGCATGTCCTTCACCTCTTGGCAATCAGGGAGAACAGGATAGGCACAGAGGAGATAAGGCTGCCCAAAGACCTGTAAAAGGCAGGGCAAATTGGGGCTAGACCCCAGAATCAGGGTCTGTGGCCTGGAGAGCAAGATTGCTGCTGGCTGGGGCAACTGGACAGGCATCTTGAGAGGATAGGGGGCAGAGAGGTATAAACAGGTTATCATACCTCACAGAACTCAAGAGACCTCCCATAGGGTCCTGGAGAGGTGGACATGAAAGCTCAACAACTCTCTTCCTCTGTTAAAAAAAACAAACAAACAAAACAACACAACAAAACAAAAACAAACAAACAAAAAACTGGGCCATGGCCTATGCCATTGAAAACCTCCTGTTTTGTTTTATTTATATATATATAGTAAACTTCACCAAAGGGGAGAGCCTAGCTTCTCACTGCTTTTATATACATGTTTTTACTGATATTTTAGAGGGAGAGGGAGAGAGAGAAACACTGATGAGTTAGAGAAATATCCATCAGTGAGAGAAACATTTGATTGGTTGACTCCTGCACACCCACTACTGGGGATTGAGCCCATCCCCAAGGCAGGCATGTGTCCTGACCAAGAATAGAGCTGGCAAACTCTCAGTGCATGGGACAACACTAAATCATCTGAGCCACACCAGACAGGGCCCCATAGCTTTAAACTGGGTCTTGAAATTCATTTGTGAGAGAAGAGATTGAAGGAAAAGAAAAGGGCCTTGTCACCTCCAGAAGAAACTGCAAGGGACCAAGAGTTAAATAAAGTTTGTCCTTCAGACAGCTAAATGAATTTGTTGCAGAATCACTACCCAAAATTCAGGTGTGTGTATTAATGTGCTAGTAGACCAAAACATTGAGACACTGGTTCTTGGAGATAAAAGTGTATTCATTTAGCTGAGGTGACAGGATGGGAGAGCAAGACCTCATAAATCCATCTGTCCCTAAAAGCAAAAGTAGGGAGTTTTTATGTAGCTAGAGGTTAGGGAAAATAGAGTTCCAGGGAATTGAGAGAGAAGTCTGTATAACTTTAGTTATAGATGATACTTTTTCACATCAGACTCCTGAGTGTCAACAGCTGGTCTCAGCTACTTTGAAGACATTCTTTCCTTCTGCAAAACAAACTCAAAATTCCCCTGGCAACCCTGTAGTTATTACCTGCTTGACAAAGAGATAGTACATCAGCAACTTTAGTCCATTCGTGAGAACAAAAGAGTTGAGTAGGAAAAGTGCTTAACATGTAAACAAAGACCTAATTAAGAATTAAATTATGTAATTCTAGTAAAAAAATACTAGGGGCATTAAAATCACAAGGAGATCAGCTACAATTTGTAATAAATATTTTGAAGAAGAGAAATCGTTAAGTAGTAGATATATGAGGGTGCCAAGGACTGGTTTCACCTCCCTAAGAAACTGGAACAATTGAAAATTCTGCTTTTTTAACTTTATCTTGAAGCAGTAATTTTCCACCATGGAATATTTGATAATTTAAAATAATTAAAATACTCTTCAAGGGTTATAATTCAGTGGTTACTTAACAATAAAAGAAAATTATATGTGGTCAAGCTGAGTGTTTTTAATGACCAAGATGACTTCAGTTATGTCAGAAAGAGGTGAAGGCCTTTGATGAAAGCATTAAGGGGACATAAGGAGAAGTAATAGACGGTCCAAGTAGAATAAAGCATTATAACCTTGGTAAATGTGTAGTATTTTATACTGCCCAACTATATGAACTGAATTGTTTACATATCAGGATACTTGCTAAATAATTGATATTTAATTTTATTGAGGCAATGTTTTCCTTTATATCTATGCAAATTTTTAATTTTCCTGATGTCCATTGACATGAGTATTTTTTCTTCTCCCCTCTTTTTTTAACTTAGAAATCATGCCATTTTCCACCACTAAGAATGCAGAATCCTTAAATATGAGGATGAAATTCATTCCTACTTCTCAACAGGAACTGAAGACAACACAGACTGAGAGGCAGACATTATTGAAAGAGCTACAACAAACTTCATTAAAGGATATAAATCTTAACTTTGAAGAATTTCAGGAAAATGGTCTCCAGATACAAAGTGAAGCAGAAAACAAAAGTCTTTCAGAATTAAAAAACATACGCTTAGTTAAACATTTTCTTAAAAAGAGAGAGGCCCCTAAACTATTATCTACAAAGTGTTGTTCTGTAGGCTGTACCAAAAAAGAGGTGGCTGCCTTCTGCTGAGATGAAACTAATTGAGCATTTCATGTAATGTTCACATGTATTTGCAATGACATTCACTAATGCCTCCATCATCCCACTGATTATTAGAATATGATAAATCATTATTAGGGTTTGGGTTTTAAATTTTGTGTGTAAGAAAATATTCCTTGCATTATTGTAGTTTCTGTTAATAAATATTCTCATGCTAAAAAGTATTTTGTCTTTTTTATTAATGGAATATTGTTGTTTTTTTAATGCTGATAACTTCAAAATGGCAACAAAATCTTTATCATTTCAACCACACACAAGTAACTCAAAAATTTTTTAACTAGATAATAAAACTCTATGTCTTACATTAATAAGAATGGATGTCTATTTTTGAAACTTGTATTTGATAACTTATGATCTGTCACCCATTTTTCCCTCAAGATTTAATAACCAAATGTTCTTTCACTACTTAATATTAGACAAATTATTTTAATAGCAAAATTAAAAATAATTCAGTGTACACAATGATTAACAGGTCCATAAAATGGACCAAAATATTTTTATTGATATTAACTCATATCAGATATTCAAAGAGTCATAATACTTAGGACCTTTCAACACATTTTTAAAGATTTTTGTGTTGTATTGGACTATCAATTGCAAATAATAAGAATGGACACTATTTAATTCATTTGGGACCAAATAAACTTAAATATTTTTCAAACTAGAGTTCTTCCCTTAATTCTACTGCTAAAGAAGCTATAAAGTAAATTATGTGTTTTAAGGAGAAAAATAAATAACTATATATAAAAAAATAAGAAACTCAGTGTCCTTATTTATACTACAAAAGAAGTGATTTAACAGGTAATGTACTTTATATTTACTACTAGAGGACCAGTGCACGGATTTGTGTACCAGTGGGGTCTCTTGTCCTGGCCTGCAGTGACTGGGCCAAAACTGGCTCTCTGACATCCCCCAAGGAGTCCCCAATTGTGAGAGGGCAGTTCTCAGGTAACACACCCTGGAATCGGGCTCCTTCCTCTCTGGTTCTGGGTGCATCACCTGAGAACTGCAACCGCCAAGTCATCGCAGCTCAGTAGCTCCTGAATTAAGTGTCTGTCCCCTGATGGTCAGTGCGCACCATAACTACCAGTCAGGTGATTGAATGCTCGGACAGTCGCTTAAGCTTTTATGTATATAGATTGTAGAATTTATAAACCATTTCTATAACAAAATAACTGTGAAGTGATATGAAAACTAGTAAAAATAGTTAATTAACAAACTTATCATTTTAGTATCTACCTAGCTCCTTCAATTTACATAGACATAAAATTTTAGACAAATTCACTTAAATACCAAGTAAATCGCCACCAAATGTCTGTGAATAGAATTTAAAGGTTTTAAGACAGTAATTCCCATATCTCAAATACTCATACATGATTAATAATAACCAAGCTTTATTAAGTCCTCACCAAGGATAACATATAAACCTTCATAAATGGCTGCAGAACCTCAGGGCCATAAGACATCTTAGACAAAGCCAGGAAGAGTTCTGTCTGAAATAAAAAGTCCAACTCAAAAGAACAAGGGCAGTGACCAGGAAACTTACAGCCCAGACAGGACAAAGAGACATCCCTGGACACAGAAGGTATCTCCCCAGACCCTGCCCTGACCCTTGTCCCTCATCTGCTCCTCCACAAAATCCCTGGAGGCAGACTCCTAGTCCAGAATCTGTATTCACTATCTCTGATGATATGGCTACTTTAAAAAAATGTTTAAATTGATTTCAGAGAAGAAGGGAGAGAAAGATAGAAATATAAATGATGAGAAAGAATCATTGATTGCTGCCTCCTATACAACCCCTATTGGGGATCAAGCCTGCAACATAGCCATGTGCCCTAACTGGGAATCAAACTGTGACCTCCTGGTTCATAAATTGATGCTCAACCACTGAGCCATGCCAGTCAGGGTATATTTTTATTAACTTAAGTCTATAGTTTACATTAGGGCTCACTCTTTGTGTTATAAATTCTATTTTTTAATTAATTGACTTTGTTTTTAGACTAGTTTTAGGTTCACAGAAAATCAAAGTGAAAAGTACAGAAAGCTCCCATATAGTCCCATCCTTTCCAGGGCACCTGTTCCTCTATCCCCCAATATCTGTACATTTGTTACAATTGATAAACCAACATTGACATATTGCTGTCAACCAAAGCCCATAGTTTACACCTGGTGTTATACATTCTATAGATTTTGACAAATGTATAATGACATTTATCCATTCTTATAGTACCATATAGGACAATATCATTGTCCTAAAATGTCCTCCCTTCCCCCAAATCTCTGCCACCAATTCTTTTACTGTCCCCACAATTTTGCTTCTTCAAAAACTCATTAGTTGTCACACATATACAGCCTTTTCAGATTGTCTTCTTTCACTCAGTAATATGTCTTAAGATTTCTCCTTGTTTTTTCAAAGCTTGATTATTCATTTCTTAATGGCACTGAATAATATTGGCATGGAAGTACCACAGTTCTTTTATTCATTTATCTTGGTTGCATTCAAGTTTTGACAATTATGAATAGAGCTGCTATAAAAACATTCATGTGCAGGTTTTTGTGTGGACATGTTTTCAACTCATGTGGGTAAATAGCAAGAAACATAATTTCTAGATGATACGGTAAAAGGATGTTACTGTCTGTTACTCTTCTAGAAGTTTTTTTTTTTTTAAAGAAAGAGTAACAGGAAGAGTTCTGTCTGAAATAAAAAGTCCAACCCAAAAGAACAATTAACAAACTTAAATATTTTTCAAACTAGAGTTCTTCCCTTAATTCTACTGCTAAAGAAGCTATAAAGTAAATTATGTGTTTTAAGGGGAAAAATAAATAACTATATATAAAAAAATAAGAAACTCAGTGTCCTTATTTATACTACAAAAGAAGTGATTTAACAGGTAATGTATTTTATATTTACTACTAGAGGACCAGTGCACGGATTTGTGCACCAGTGGGGTCTCTAGAAGAGTAACAGACAGTAATTTTGAGAAATGTTAAAGAAAGTTTCAAGACATTTTATCTTCATGAATACATGCCCTCTTTAGCATTCAGTATGTTATACTTTATAAGATTTCATTATTTGGGGTTAATGAAATCTATTATTTAGTTTCCATGAAGAATATTGGAAAAATAATGTTTAAAATGTGACAGAATGGTGTGACCAGTATGGCTCAATTAGTTGAGTATCATCCCATGAACCAGGGGGCAGCTGGATGGATTTTCAGTCAGGTTATATGCCCATGTTGCAGGCTCAATCCCCAGTAGGGAATATGCATGTTTCTCTCTTAGCATTTCTATCTCTTCTTCTCCCTTTCTTTCTCTAAAATCAATTATATTAATAATAATGTTAATATTTTATATTAATATTTTTAAATACGATAGAGTATATATAGGATGTCTTTGAGAAACTTGGTAGCTGAAAAATATATAAATAAAAATGTTATTACTAAAATCTGTTGTTCTAGAATGGCAACATACTTCTGTCAACCATAGAAAAGAGAAAATAAAGTGACCAATCTGAAAAAAACAAAACAAAAACTAACACAAAAACTTCTAAGCTATCTTTCAAAATGGCTGTACCATTTTATATTACCAGCAGCAATGAATGAGTTACTCTAACTCAGATCCTCCACAGCATTAAGTGTTGTCAGTGTTCTGGATTTTGGTCATTCTAATAGGTATAATGGTATCTCGTTGTTGTTGTTTTAATTGAATTTATTGGGGTGAGATTGGTTAATAAAATTATACAAGTTCCAGGTATACAATTCTATAATACATCATCTGAATATTTTATTGTGTTTACCACCCCAAATCAAGTCTTCTTCTTCTATCACCATTTATACCCTTTACCTTCTTGTACCTCCCCCATGCCTCCTTCCCTTTGGCAATCACTATACTGTTGTCAGTGTTCATGAGTCTTTCTTTTTTTCTTTGCTTAATCCCTTCACCTTCTCATCCATTCTGCTCATTGTATCCATAAGTCTGTCTCCACATGGTTAATTTTTGTTCATTAAGTCCCACATATGAGTGAAATTATGTGTACTTGTGTTTTTCTAACTGGCTTATCTCATTCAGCATAATACTCTGCGGGTCCATCCATGCTATTACAAAAGGTAAGATTTTCTTCTTTGTTATGGCTGAGTAGTATTCCTATTGTATAAATGTAACACAACTTTTTTCTCCCACTCATCTGCTGATGGGCACTTGAGCTCTTCCAATCTTGGCTATTGTAAATAGAACCCCAATGAACAAAGGGGTGCATATATTCTTTCAAATCTGTATTTCAAGTTTCTTTGGATATAATATCAGAAGTAGAGTAGTCGGGTCAAAAGGCAGTTACATTTTTAAGTTTTTGAGGAAACTCTACACTGTTTTCTATAGTGACTGTAACAATTTGCATTATGGCCAACAGTGCACTAGGGTTCCCTTTTCTCCACATCCTCGCCAACACTTGTCATTTGTGGATTTATTAATGATAGCCATTCTGAGAGATGTGAGGTGATATCTCATTGTGGTTTTAATTTGCATTTCTCTGATAATTAGTGACATTTGGCATCTTTTCCTATATATATTGGCCATAGGTTTATCTTCTTTGGAGAAGTGTCTAAGCAGGTTCTTTGAATGTTTTGAAACTGGATTATTTTGGGGTTTTCTTATTTTTTGGTGTTGAGTTGTTTGAGTTCTTTATAAATTTTAGAATATTAACTCCTTATCAGAAGTATCATTGGCAAATGTGTCTTCCTATTCTGTGGGTTGTCTTCATTTTGTTCATGATTTCTCTTGCTGTGAAAAAATGTTTAGCTTGATGAAGTCCCATTTGTTTGTTTGTTTTTTCTTTTGTTTCCCTTGCCCTAGGAGATATATTAGAAAAAATATTGCTACAAGGAATATCTAAGACTTTACTCTGGTAACTGATGGGTCTACCCCTTCAGTATGTTACTCATGAAGATGGCTGAATGGTGCTCCAGCATGGAAGCTGTCCACTGGGTGTCTGGCTCTGGGGCCTCCTGGAAGGTGCGGACCAAGTTCAGCCATGATGTGTGTTTTGCCTGAGCCACAAAGCAATCTGAAGATGGCTTCTACTTGTGCTGGGCTTAAAGGTGCCAGGAGAGGTCAAGCTGCAAACCAAGGCTGGCTATCACTAGTACTGGGCCTGGGGCCATTTAGCAAGAGGTATGGGGCATGCTGAGGCCAGATGCTGCTTGTTTGAGAGATTTTAGGAAAGTCTGGAGCATAAACCAAAATAGACCATTTGTATGGGGAAAAACATTGAAAACAACTTGGATAAGTCCACGAATTGGGTAGGGAAGGGTCTCAGTGTATCACCAGAGTAAGGTGAACAATGATAGCCAGGTTGATGGAGACAGATATGGCATCTGCCCACTGGCTCCATGAAGGGAGGGCTCAAAACACACACACACACACACACACACACACACACACACACACACACCTGCCCAC
>PVJN01057958.1:0-12301 GCA_004026805.1 Lasiurus borealis | reverse complement strand
GAGACACCCAGTGTGGCCCCCAGCGGGGGTGAGACCACCAGTTGCAGACACTGATCTGAGCTTGAAGAGCACCTCTGACCCACGGCTGTGCTCTCACTTGACGGTCTATTTCCAGCTGCTAATTAGATTGCACAGCCTGCCGGGGTTGGAAATGGACCTGTCATTCCAAATTCCCTCAACTCACGTCTCTAAATTTAGCAGGTTATTTGGTCAAAGTAGCTTCAGACTCCCGCCCTGCCTATGAGGACAAGCATCTCAAATAATTGTAAGCGTCGGACCGTTTCCAAAGTGAGCTAATGAGAAGCTATCTGCTAATAGCAGGGGCATGATGGGTGAGGATGGAGCACGCGGCTGTGGATTGGGTGGGAAGGAAGAAATAATTGGATTATTCATACCGGCCCGTCAAAATAGCCTTTTATCCCTTTTATGTTCCTCCTGGAGGAAGCTACAGTCTCTGGAAACATAAATACGTGTTCTGTGGGGAGAATCGGTACCGAGAGATGCGGGGTTAAAAATGGGGAGGGGATGTGTGCCTGGAATTGTCAGTCCTGGCACAGGCAGTCTGCACTGGGAACCAGCCCACAGTTAGGCGTGAATAATGACTCTGTTCAGGTCCGACTTTATTGCTTTTGGCCAAAGGCCTTTTGCAGAAATAACTTTGTAACTTGCTGCCAGGGAAGCTTTTGTCCTCAGCGAAGACAAAAGAACAAAGAACAGAAGTGGGAATTTTCTGTATCTGATTCCCATTTCCCCTAAACACCGAGGAAGGCCGCGGGCGTGGCCTACCTGGCAGGCGCGAGCTGGCGGAGGGCGGTCTGGCCTCACCTCTGCCAGGCTGCCACTCCGCTCCTTCCTCCTGCCACTCTGGTTTTGACACAGCCCTTCAAACAGACCCCACTCATTTCCACCACAGGGCCTTTGCACTGCTTTTTCCTTTGCTCAGAAAGCATTTCACACAACTGACTTCTCACCCTCTTTCGTCCTCAGCTCAAACAGCAGCACCTCCTAGAGGCCTCCCCCAATTTACCCTATCCTGTGACTTGATAAGTTCCCTCAAAGCTCTTGAGAAAATCTGAAATTCATCTTCATTTGGTAATTACCTGTCTTCCCCACCAGAATGTCAGCTCCTTGAGGATGGAGGCCTGGTCTGCCTTATGTCCACTGCTGTCAACCAGCACCTGGCACAGAGTAGGCGCTCAGAAAACATCAGGTGGCTGTGAAGGGTTACAGATAGTCTCCCAGCCCAAAGCCTGCTCAGTATTTAAAATGTCTTAATGTTTCCCATTTAAACCATGTCTCCAGTGAGGTCCAGTCCCCACCCTCCCCAGTCCCCCTAAATCCAGCCATATCACTCATTTAATTCTCCTGCCTGGACTTGCATGCTCCCCACTTTAGACAAAGGCCACTGCAGACAGGTGTCTCTCTCCAAAGGTAACCAAACAGCATCAGACTTCTTGTGACCCAGTCCATGGTGTGGACCCAGGGGCGGCCCTCTTTCTAGGGGTCTTTGTATGGGTTGTGATTGTGAATCTTAGTGAGCAGGTCATTCTCTTTTCTCTCTTCCAAGCCCTCTAACATCAAGGAGGGAGTCCCATTAACCCCTCCTGCCTGGTCTTCAGGAGGCCTGCTCCCCTTGTACGAAAACACTCAGTGCCCCTGGCAAGCAAGAGTCGAACCACAAGGTCGTTGCCTGTAACGGGTGGAGACCAGGGATACTGATAACCACCCTACAATGCACAGGATGACCCACCCAGAAAGCAGTGACCTGGCCCCCGTGTCACTAGTGCCGAGTTGAGAGACCTTGGTTTAGTTTAAGGCACATGGGGTTCATTCCCCATCTCTTCTGTCGATAAAGTTGCTGAGAGAAGAAAGGGAGGGAGTTAAAGCTAAACCCGGCACCAGTGAGAAGCAGGTGGCAAGCAGAGCTTCCGAGCTCCTGGCATACGATGGGGTGCCCAGGCCAAGTTCTGTCCTGTCACCCCTCTCAGAGCAGACCACTGGCTTCCACAGCACGAGCCCCTGCCCCCGGGCACATCCCGGGAGCTGCCCGTGAGGTGGTCGGGAGAAGCCGCGTTGCCTGGGCCGAGCTCTAGCAGGGTGGGAGCTGTTGGCACCCCTCTCGCCCAGCCAGCCTGATACTGTCCCTCCCAAACCCGGAGCCCTGGCCTGGCCCCCCACCAGCGTAAGTCTCCCACCACAGACTAGGCAGCCGCCACCCTATGAGACTTCCCCTCCTGGGTGGCTTCCCTGTCCGTGGTGGCCCTGAGCTCAGGGGACAAAGGGCAGAGCCGAGAGCGTCATTTCTCATCAGCAGGGGCGGCCTGGGGAAGTTAGGGCCACTTCCCCCACATCAGTTCCCACTTCTGTGGGGCTGTCAGGGCTTCCTTTCTCCCGAAGAACGGGGCAGGGGGAAGTGTTGGGGTTTTGTTTTCTGTTTTGTTTTTTAAGTGAGAATGGAGACATGTTCTCCGTGCAGAGAGGAGGAGGAGGAAATTCCCTGCTCTGCCGTGAAGCAGGGAGATGGTTGCTGTAACTTCCACGTCCCCGGCACGCCTTTCTGTTTGTCGCTCGGGTCCCTTCGAACTTCTTGCAAAGGACCCACTGATGTAACATCTCTGGGTCGTCTGAGGAGGAGTGGGGTCGGGGCAGCCTTCAGGTCACCCCGGCCACAAGAAGCCCGGCAGATGCAGACTGACTGAATCTGACATGCACATGTGGAATTTTACTTCCTACCCTGTTACCCCGAAAATAAGATTATATATTAATTTATTAATATTAATTTTAATATTTTATATTAATTAAAATAAGATTATATATTAATTTTTGCTCCCAAAGATGCACTAGGTTTTATTTTCAGGGGATGTCTTATTTTCCCATGAAGAAGAATACGGTACACATTTATTATTGAACAACAAAAAATGGAAATTTATTACCTGTATATGGTACGGTAGTAGTTGTCATCACAAACCAGCTCACTGATTGGCTGCAGCGCAGCCGGAGCTGTTCTGTCCGTGCGAGGTGTCTTTAAATCAGGAGTCAGACGCCTTACGGTAGCTTCACCGACCTTATATTCCTGGGAGGCCTTATGTTTTGGGCGAGGCCTTATTATCGGGAAGGTCTTTCAGGGGGGTGCCTTATATTAATTACAGCGAGAGGCAAAACTGGAAGTAGGTCTTGTTTTCAGGGAATGTCTCACTTTTGGGGAAACAGGATAGTAGGAGTGATGTGCAGGGGAGTGGCCCATAGGCTCTCACCTCCTGCCGTGCCCCGGTATGACCCGGCCACGTCTGCCGTGTTTTCTGAGATGGCCATAGATGCCCTACCCCCTCACTTTCAGTGCCATTGTATGTTCCTCAAACACCCAGGCACCTCCCTCTCTCAGGACATTGGCACCTGCTTTTCCCTGTGCCTGGAGCACTGTTTCCCTAAATATCTGCCAGGCCCATTCCTTCACCTCCTTCAGGACTCTGCCCAGTGTCGTCTTGGAGAGAGGCCTGTGCTGCCCCCGCTCCCCCATATAAAATGGCAGCCTTCCCCCCACTAGAACTTCTGCCTCCCTCTCTTGCATCATCTCCTGAGGATGTGGGTGTCTGACCCATGAGCGATGGTCCTTTCTGGATCCTCGGCATGTAGCCTAGCGCCTGGGCATGGTCGGTGCTCAGTAAATATTCGTTGCCTGGAAGAACGAGGACCCAGGCTGCGCCAGGCCTGGGGCTGTGGGGTTAGAAGGAAACAGCCCCCTCTCCCCTCCCCCCTGCACCCCCCACCCCGTGGAGCTTCCAGTGGGAGCAGCAGCCCCCCACGAAATAGAAACCTGAACAGAAGTATGTATCGAGGAATTGCGAGCTGTGACGAGTGCTCTGAAGAGAATTAACCTGGAGTCGAGGCTGGGGGTGATGGAGGGAGGCCTGCATCAGGAAGGGACCCCACAGAAGGCTCTCTCCCCACCTGTCCCACTCCTCTCATCCCAAACTTGAAAGCCACGCCCAGGGAATAGTCTGTTTTTCTTGGCCGATGAGGAAACTGAGGCTGAATCAGGACCAGAATTCATGACTCCCACGCCCAGGTTCCTTCCACTTCTCTGCACTGCTTTTATCAGTTAACACATGAGAATGAGGGACGTTTGCCTTTGATAAGCCCTAGAACTGGGCACAGGCCTAGGACTCAAAAGCGGTGTTGTCAGATGTCTCCATACAGAGGCAGAAGGCGGCTGGGATGCCACCTGAGTCCATACGCTGCCTCCAGCTTGCTCTACCATTTAGGCTCATTCGGTTGCAAGACGCAGAGCTACTCGGAATGACCTAAGAAGAAAGAATTTGACTCCTGTCCCTAAAGAGTCAAAGTGTTGAGGAAGTTGACCTACAAACAAAGAACACTAGCTGGACTTAGAAGAATCTATTGGTGCAAACAAATGAACCAAGAACCCAGAGGTAAATCCTCCCTCTGGCTTAGCGGCATCCAGGTCTCCAGTGTTTTCAAGACCCAAGTCCGTTCCCGGAATTCCACAGCTCTGTCCTCGCCACATGTGTTGGCTTCGCTCTGACTCCACGTGAGGCATGAGGGAGTCAGAGTCTTCCCTCACCTGATGTTGGAAAGATGTGGAATAAATTAGCCAGTTGGCAAGAGAAGGCCTTAGATTAATCAGTGCTCAGATTAAAAAGTGCTTAGATTAATCAGATTGGTCAATCACTGAGGTAGGGAGGTTGGAAGGTCCTGATTGGCTCAGGTCTGGATCCCTTGGGTCTAGCTTTAGAGCTTTGTAGCTGGGACCTAATTTAAACCTTAGGGACTATGGGTCAGACAGAAAAAGATCCCAAATAAAAACTGGGCACGGTTACAGAAAGTAGAGTGAGAAAAGGCTGGGTGGCCCAAAGCCAGCATTTATGGAGGGCTTACTACATACAGCTCTGTCACACAAAGGCTTCACAGTCTTCGGCGATTTCATCCTCCCAGCTCTACCAGCGCTGTTATTGGTGCCACTTTACAGGTAGAGATACTGAGGCCACAAGAGATTAAATTACCTGCCCAACAACTAGTAAGCAGTGGAGTAACATTCAAACCCAGGCATTCTGGCTTTGCCCCCTGACCCCTCCTCTACGCCTGGCAGCCCCATGAGATCAGACAGTGGTGTCTGGTTTCTCCCCGTGGCCATGAAACGGTGCATAGCACATGGCAGATGCTCAGACATTTGAGTGTGTGAATTATATGGCCTCTCAAACACCCACACACTTGACATGCAAAACCTTGTGATGCTCAGCTTCCCAAGACTTTGAATATCTTGTTTCTGAACTTCCTTTGAGCTCTGACTATATATATCCATATAGAAAATCCGTGGCCCCGGACTGACTGTTCCCTTGTGGTTTGTCATTATTTCAACCCTGTTTTCTGACCTTTCTCACCTTCAGCTGGAGTCTTTCGACCCCAGGTTTTGATATGTGGACTCCCTAGAATCTCACCTCCATGAGGGCAGGGACCCTCCCCCCACAACACACACACACCCTAGCTTTGCCTTTTGATTTGAAGCACCAACTGTGCCTGGCACACAGTAGGCATTTGAGGGTTTCTTGTTGCATGAATAGTTATGTGGACTAATGGGTTCTTAAGCCGTTCTCTTTAAGCCCTAATTTCCTTTCCAGATCCTGAGCCCTTCTCTTGAAACCTGATCTTCTCTTCCCTCTGAAGGACTCTTTTCTTGCCCCCTGTCTTGCTCTTAAGAGCTGGCTTGGTTCTCTGCCTCCAGGTGGAATTCCAAGAGCCCCCAGACGCCCTGGACCTGGGCAAGGGAGACGGGGAGTTAGTAGTCTGCTTTCTTTGACAGCCCTGGAGAGGAGCAGAGGAGGCTGAAAAAAACGGATGGCCAGGAAGAAGGGGAGACACCAGGGGAGTGTAAGGTTTAACAGATGTGTGTGTGTCATCCCCTGTCTAGACAACTCCCGGGCTTGAGATGTGGGACCACACATTTCCACCCCTCCCTCCCACTGCCTGCTGCTTGCTGGAGCTGTTTTCCCCTCCCTGAGGCACCCTGTCCTCCACCCATTTCTTCAGGGTCTACCCAAATCCTGCGGTTCCTCAGGCCTGTGTTCCTCTTAGGCTTCTCAGACTCCGCTCTGTCAAGATTCCTCCCGGCAGCCCTCCCTGACTTCGCCCAGGCCGGCGGTTTCCCCCTTCCTCTTCCTGTGCGTGCAACACACTTAACCTCAGCCTCTTGTGTCACGCATTGCTTCCCTGGTGGGCGTAGGAGTCCAGGGATGGCTCTGGGGTCAGAAGGTCAGGGTGCGGACTCAAGCGGTGCTGTCTGCTTGCTGTGTCAGTGCTGCAGGAAGCAGATGGTGCCCTCCACCTGAAGTGTGAGCAGCGGGTAAGAAAATGGGTAACACAGACCTGGGGCTGGAGCTGGGGCCGGCGGGAGCATGTGCTGGGACCTGGAGCGGGCCGCCCACTGGAGCTGTGGCCTCAGTAAAGCACGGCAGGACGTGGTCATTCCCCAGGAAGGGGCCAAGGAAGGCATCTGGGAAGCACCCAGCCCCTCTCTCTCCCCACTCTCCCTTCCAGGAGGCAGAGTACAGAGCCCGTTATTGTGACCCATCCAAGTGGACCTCCTAAGGCACAAGGAAGAGAGGAGAGAGGTGGGTGAGGGGCGGGTCAAGGGATGGTATTCAGCACTCAAGTGGTAGTAGGGTGGGTGGCAGGAACCACGGCCCCAGGTGCTTTACCACCTAGAGTCTTGACTTCTGGCTGGGAAAGAATTCAGAGCCAAGATTCAAACTAGAAGAGAACATCACATATATACATACACACACACACACACACACACACACACACACACACACACACACACAGTGGTACCTCGAGATACGAGTGCCCTAACATACGAGATTTTTGAGATACAAGCTGTCGAGCGAGCGATTTTTGCTTTGAAATACGAGCAACATTTGAGATAGTAATCTCGTGGACCGGCCGGCTGCACACAACCCACCAGTTTACCGAGACTCGAGCGTCTCAGTTTCCCACGCCTCAAGGTTTCCAAACAAATTAAACTCGTATCTCAAGGTACCACTGTATGTATGTATGTATATTTGTGTGTGTGTGTGTGTGTGTGTGTGTGTGTGTGTGTGTGTATATATATATATATATATATATATATATATATATATATATAAAAGCCTAAGAGACCTTTACGACAGGATGACCATCTGGTAGCTATGATGTGCACTGACCACCAGGGGGCAGATGCTCAATGCAGGAGCTGCCCCCTGGTGGTCAGTGCACTTCCACAGCCAACCTGCAGCTGGCCAACCTCCCGCAGTCCCTCCCCAGCAGCCTGCCTGCCCCAATCTGCCCCGATCGCCAGCCAGGCCGAGGGACTCCACCCATGCACGAATTTGTGCACCGGGCCTCCAGTTTATTTATATAATCACAGAGGTGGAAGAAGTAATTTGGAGAAAAAATGAGCTTAGGAAACAAGTTGTAGAGACTAAGGAAGGGCCCTTGGAGCTTAGAAGAGAGGAAGACAAAGCTTACACGCTTGGTGGGTGGAAGGGACAGGAAGGACGAGAGGGGAGAGAGAGGCTTTGCGCTGTCCCAGGAGGGAGGGCGAGCCGGGTCTTCTCCTCTGAGGGTTTTAAGGGCGGAGATTTTCGGGCAGATCCCAGGAGAGGATCTCGGTAGAATATCCAGCAGCTTTCTAGGTATGTGCTTTTACGGATTAGGTCTCCCTGATTGATTGGTCGGCGCCGGGGCAGGGGGTCATTATGCAATGCAGCTGGTCCTGAGATCAGCCATGGGGTCACCGTCAGATTTTGTTGCTTATCTGGGCCTGGAGCTGGAATACAGCTGAGGCCCACGTGTTATCTCTAGGGAGGAAAGGTCAGGAGGTCCAAACCTCATGACCATCCATATCATATACTAGGGGAGGAAAGGTCACCCTGGGCGCAAGTTCCCACCCTACAGCTGAGTGTCCATTGCTAGACACCCAGGTCTTCCCGGCCTGGTGACCTTCTGTATCTGGCCATGGTCCTTGCTCTGCTCATGTCTGTGTAACTGCCTACCACAGCGTGACCTTGGGCAAGTTCTTGGACCGCTCCACGCCTCAGCTTGCTCATCTGCTACTCATAACGTTGTTGTGAGGGTGACATGAGTTAGCACAGGAAAAGTGCTGAAAATGGGGCAGAGCCCAAGATAAACACTCCGTAAATTTTCGTTTTTCTTCATCTCTAGTGTATTTGGGGGTTTATTGTGTAAGTCTGGATGGTTCCTTTTGCAAATGACAGCCCCAGCTCAGACAAGCTTAAGCAACAAGGGGCACTTGTGTTCAGCCTGTGACTGGCTACTTGGTTCAGCCTAGTGTCACCAGCATCCCCTCTCAGGCTCCAGTTGGCACCCAGGCTGGGCTCACCCTTGCCAGCACCCAGCAGCCCCCTTTATAATTTCTTCCCTCCCTCTGGTTGGCCAGGCCTCGGTCACATGTCTATCTCTGGGCCAATTGCTGGAGCTAGAGAGATGGAATATCTGCTGTCTTAAACACTGTTTTAGGTGTTGGTGATACAGAAAGCAGATGTGAACAAAGCTGACAAAAAAACCTGTGCCCTTAGGAAGCTAATGTTTTAGTCCAGGAAACCCAGAAAAAAAAAACAAAAAAACAAATATCTAGTCAGAAGTTGTTAATGCTCCTGGGGAAGGGAAGAGATTTCAGTTTTCACCTCAAGGAGGTGAAGAAGGGACCATGAAGATATCTGGGTGAAGGCTCTAGGCAGCGGTGGGAGCAGCATGTGCAAAGGCCCTGGGGTGGCATGTTTTGAGGAATATCATGGAGGCCACGTGTGGCTAGTGCTGAGTGGGCAAGGGGGAAAGTAAAAGGTGATGAAGTCAGAGAAGGGATGGAACCAACTGTGTATAATCTTATAAGCCTTTTGGAGGATTTGAGGGGTTTATTCTGCATGAGATGGGAGCCATTGAAGGGGAGGAAGTTGGCCTTTTTTAACAGGTTCCTTCTGGCTGCTTGATGGAAGGAGATGAGGGTAGAAGCAGGAAAACCAGTTAGGAGGCTGTAATAATCCAGGCAGGATATATCCTACCACCTGACACTGTGCCTCACCCATATTTGGCCCTAAACGAATATTTGTAAAGTAAAGGAAGGAAGACATAAATGCCCGGGCTCTCTGGACCACCTAGGAAGGTCTCCCAGTCTGTAGCAGAGGCTCCAGCACACAGGGCATCTCGGCACGCCCCACCCTTTCCTTTCTTCCCACCTCCCACGTGAGGTCTCCTGTCTGGTCAATGCCTTGTTCTGCCTCTGGCCACTTCCTCTCCCACCCCCCTCATCTGCCTGGTCATTTCCATCCTCCTTTTGACTACTCTGGTTGGATTTGGGGATCCTCAGAGGAAAACAGCTATCTGAGTCTTTCTGGACAGGCCTGGGGCAGGTCCTGGGTGTTCCCCAAAGCTGTGGTATGCAGGTCGGTCACCCTAAGATCTGCTCCTCTCTGCAGACGGGCGGATAGATTTAAAAGTGGGGTGATGTTTCCAAATGCTTGGGATGTTAGACATTTCCAGAAATGTCATCCTGGTCTGGAAGAGGTCTGTGAGAAAACACCGGGGGAGGGAAGGGGCTGGATGGACCCGGCCTGCCACAAGCTGGTGGGATGAGGCGGGTGTCCGTGAGACGGACAGAACAACGGTCATCTGTATGGATTCACCAGATCCTCTCTCGGGTCATCGACTTCTAATCTTTTACCAAGAAGGAGAAAAATGGAGGCATAATCCCTTGTGTCACTTTTAATTGATTCCTTCGGCATCTGGAGAGAGACGGGCACAAGGCCAGGGGAAGTCGGAGCCGGGGGATTCATCAGAAATCGGCCCATTGATGACTCGCTCTGATGAAATAATTCGCTCCTGTTCTCTGGTCGCAGAGCTTTGACTTCCATCCAGAGCAGGAACATCCTGACGGGCGGGCTCTAGCTGCTCAGAAATGAGGGGCAGGTGGGGGCTGAGCAGACCAACGCGGGTGCCCTGCACACATTTCCAGCTCCCCCGCCATCTGTCCCCGGGCTCCCAGTGCCGGCTGCAGCTCCGGCTCCCCTGGACCTCACCTCACAGGCCCAGGGCCACCTGCTTCTTCCTTCCCTTAGCAAATATGGACACTGAGGCGAGGGGACTGAGGAACTTGCCCAGAGATCTACTTCCGGGAGGCTCTGGTGGAGCAGGCTCAGTCCAGCCAGACCCGGTCTCTGCCACTGACTGAGCCTGCCACTGGCTGAGCCTGCCATCCTGGGAAAGTGTGCTTTACTCTCCGAGCCTCAGCTTCCTCGTTCATCTCATGGGTGTCCTATCGGGGGGTGGATGTGCCGATGGAATGCGTTGAAGCATCGCAAACGCCCCGTGAGCATTCGCTGTTCTGGTTTTCGGTACCAGAGAGTTGCTGTCTGTAGGGCATCATCCTGTGGCATTTCTCTGGACGTCAACCTGAAGCAACAGGAAGGTGCATTTTATTTATTTTTATTTATATTTATATTTTTTATTGATTTTTTTACAGAGAGGAAGGGAGAGGGACAGAGAGTTAGAAACACCGATGAAAGAGAGACATCAGCTGCCTCCTGCACACACACACCCCCCACTGGGCTGTGTCCGCAACCAGGATACATGCCCTTGACCGGAATCGAACCTGGGACCTTTCAGTCCGCAGGCTGACGCTCTATCCACGGAGCCAAACCGGTTTTGGCTGAAGGTGCATTTTAAAGGGTGAGCAAGGCACCCAGCATCCTTGTGTGTTTTCCAGGGGCACCTGGACCCATAAATGGCATGATTTGAGGACCCCATGATCTGGGGCGATTCGGGGACTTATTAGATGGCTAGAGCTTGCCTCCTTTTCACTCCTCCCAAGCCTCCCTTTACCTCCAGGAGAGAGGGTGCTCATGTGCTTTGCCGCCTTTAACACCTGCTAACCCCCCTCAAATAGAGAGGGCGGGTCAAGAACAGGCGGCACCGGGCTGGCCGGGAGCCTTCCACAGGAACTAGATGCTGCTAGACCGCGTAAACCCGGCATCTGTTTTCTTTGTCTTTGTGTGGTTCCATGCCACAGCGAGGGTTTGCTGATTTTTCGTTTGTCCTTGGATACCAAGTTTCCTTTTTCAGAATCATGTCCTTAGGTTTTTATTTCCAAATGAGGTCATTTAAAGAAGCGCAGGAAGCAAGTACTGGAAGGACTATGCCGGAGGGGCAGAAACCGAGGCTGGGGCATTGGAGGGGAGGAAGCTGGGATACTTGAGATGAATGAAGGGCCCACGCTGAGCGGGGAGAGCAGAGGCCACACCCTGTCTCTGTCACTTTCTCTCGGATCATCGGGACAGGTCCGCCCATCCGTTCTCCCCTGTAAAATGGGGATACCACCAGTACCTGTGGGAGGCAGTAGGTATAGGGATTGACCAAGATGCCGGGAACAGAGTGCCTGGCGCAAGACCCCGCTGCCGTGAGAGTATAATCTAGTAACAGTTCACTGTCAGCGTCGGCAGTGTGTTCCCGTGAACACCGTGTGCCAGGCACTCCTGCTCTCAGCCCTCAATTCACTCGCTTTCGCCCCAGGTGATGATGAGGAAGCTGAGACACGGAGGTGTTTTTAAGTCACTGGCCCAGGGTCACCCAGTCCACATCTCAGCCGGCACACGACCTGGCACCAAGCGGGTGCCCAGTTCACAGCGGATGCAAGGGCTCTGGCTGCCGAGAGACGTGCGTTTCAGCAGATTCTAGGGATGAAGGTGGAAGTCGGTGCTTGTCCTCCAGTCCCATGAAACGCACGGTTCTGTCAGCTGCCCTGATGATGTGATGTCCTGTCAGAGGCCCCCGAGGTGGGGAGCCCTGGGTGGCGCCTGCCCCTGCTCCCTGGGGGAGAAGGGATTACAGGCACTGTGCTCAGAGGCAGGCTAGGGAGCGGGGGACAGGGAGCAGACAGGGAATGGTACAGCTCTCAGGAACTAGCAGAGAGTCAGAGCCATGACTGCCCCAGGCGCGGAGAGGCGAGAGGGGGGACAGACACCGAGAACGGGGGGGGGGGGGGGGGGGGGGGGGGGGGGGGCGGGGGGATGAGCTGGAGCTCCGAGGGGCCCCGACTGGGAACCACCTCCTCCTGGAGAGGGAGCGGAGGAGAGTAAGGATGCTGATTGCCCTTCTCTTCCTGCCCTGCAGCCTCCCGCAGGGCTGCCACTGGCGGAACCAGCAGGAAGCCAGAGATGCAGTCTGCAGAGTTCTGCCGCCTGGGGCACCCAGCAGGGTGGAGAATGGATCAGGGGACAAAGATCAGCCTCTCCTG
>PVJN01057957.1:0-12300 GCA_004026805.1 Lasiurus borealis | reverse complement strand
TCTTTCTTTCTTTCTTTCTTTCTTTCTTTCTTTCTTTCTTTCTTTCTTTCTTTCTTTCTTTCTTTTCTTTTTCTTTCCCTCCTTCCTTTCCTTCCTCCCCCTCCCTCATTTCTTTCTTTCCTTCATTCCTTCCCTTCTTTCTCTCTCTTCTTCTTTTTTTGACTGCATGATTCTTTGACCTTTACATCTGGTAATTCTTTGAATCCCAATTATAATATGCATTAACCCAGAAAGGCTTTTCCTTTTCTTCTGTTAGAGGTATTGCCTACTACCAATCTGAGACTAACCAATATACAATTATAGTAACTATTTTGGACTAGGACCCCCAACTTCCCTCCCCTACTGGCCTGATTTCACCCCCAACTGTCCTCCCCTACTGGCCAATTTGGTTCTGATTGGTCAATTTGTATGATTAGAGATTCTTCACAGCAGTGAAGGCTGAGAAAGACATAGGCCCTCAGTATCACCCTGCCTCTCTGCATGTCATTTTTTTTTCTAATTCACCTTCTGAGGAAGCTGTTTTTTATTTTTATAGAAATCTATGATGTAAACTCTTACCAGAAAAGCTCCTAGATATTGTTTCCTGTCTCCCTTGTCATCAAGATTACCTGGCCAAGCGTAAAGGCTGGACTCTGTGCTCACTGGCCTTCCTGAGTTCCCTCCATTTCACAGTATGTATTCTCGGAGAACTTCCTTTAATTTCCTGATGTAAGCCAAGCATTAAGCATGAAGAAGAACAAGAGGAAGAGGAAGAGGAAGAGGAAGAGGAAGAGGAAGAAGAAGAAGAAGAAGAAGAAGAAGAAGAAGAAGAAGAAGAAGAAGAAGAAGAAGAAGAAGAAGAAGAAGAAAAGAGAAAGTTTTCTTCTCTCACCTAATACTCTTACACTCCAAGATTCTTATATTTTCTTAATTGGGAAGTTGTTTATGGTTTACTTATTGTTCATGGTCTCAATTAATAATAGGTTCATTTGTAGAACTGCAAAACTAAAACAACACTGGCATAAATGAGATAGACATTTGTTTATATCATTTATTATATAAGTGCCCAAAAAGTCTAAGACTGACATTTCCAGAGTTTTAGAGATTGACTCCTTCAATCCTGTCCATCTTCCATATGTTTTTGCCTTAGGTCTCCAGGTGTTTCCTTCCACATACCTTGAAGCTGAGAGAGGAAGGCAAAACAGAAAAGGACAAGGAACACAGTCCAATATCTCTTGAAAGTTCCTAGACTTGGCCACATGGCACTTCATATATCATTGATCAAACTTAGTCATATAGCCATATGTGTCTCAAAATAAACCTGAGTAATAGTCACTTTGTCCTGAACCCAACCAAACCTTTTGGACATCTGTTTCTATAGAATGAAACAATGGCTATTAGGGACAAGTCTACTTTGCAACACCAGCTGATTGGTGCAAGCTCACTGTTTGCTGGTGTGGCTGTTGTTTTCTTTTGTTTTCAGAGATGTGCTTATTATGTAGCTTGTCTCTATTGGTATGGAGATAGTGATCATTTTAAATTATTTACTTGGTTATACAGAGATAAATAGCAAACAAAATTTCCCCTTCTGAATGTATTAATACTATTCTCCAGGATATGGATTTCCTTCATATTCAACAAAACTTGTCACTACATTTCACATATGCGCTTTAAGAGAGAAACAAAACAAAACAAAACAACAACAACAAGAAAAACAGCCCCTGATGACTATTAGGTCATGGTTTACTTGTGGAATAAATCAATTAACATTAGACAAGGCTACATTGAAACTAACATGAGGCAACATGAAATAGGAGCAATCCAATATCATGCTTCAGCAAAGACAAAAACAAAAGCATTGTCAAACACAAATGATCAAACCTCCTCCTCTCCCAGCTAGCATAAGTAACTGCTGCTTTTCTAGAAATTGCAATTGTAGGTCCTTCCCAACTTCTAGATAAATTTATTATGATAATCATATAATCACCTCTTCTTTTTCTGACAACATCCTATCCAGAACAAAACTACACTTTCTTGAACTCTCTCCCAATCACTAAACCAAAGCATAAACCTTATAAGAAACCTGTCCTAACACCTTGTTAATGATCCCATTATTTTCCAACCCCAATCCCATGCTTTGTTCACTTCCTTGTTCCACAGAGCTAATAGACTCACCTTTGTTCAACTGCAATGTATTCTGTTCCCTTTGACTTATGTTTGTAATTTAGAGACACCAGTCCATTAAGTTTATTTGTTTTGATAGCTACTGTGATCCATCATATGTGAGTTTTGTCGTTTTATTTCACACAAGTTATTGATTTCTAGTGTTTGGGGATATAAATACTAGCTCCATATATCCATAGCTACATTTCAGTACTAGATTTCTATGGACAATGTCCAGTTCCTTTTTTTTTTAAATAACCAAAATAAAGGATACTATTAGTTGATATTGATATAATGTGCAGGTTTTTGTTTCCATGTAAAAGAAAAATAATTTGGTCTAATTTAAACCAAAAGGTAGAATTTATAATAGACATTTCAATGAATTTATAGAACAAATTACATTTCAGATCCTAGCTGGCTTTCAGGAAAGAGCTAGAATTAGAAGTTGCCATTGCCTAATTTTTCCCATTTTATGTATACCACTTTGTTTAAATTTTTTTTCAGAATAACTTTCTCTATATTTCCATTTAAATATCAGGCTAGTGATAGCCACTTTTAAGCTCCCAAATTCATAATTCAGTCAAGACAACCATTCAAATTAGAATTATGAAATCAAATTTCCCAACTTGAGTCCAACCAATGATGGCAAAGTGGACAAAGTTATTGGGTCTATTTCTATAGAAAGTGGTCATTTGTGGAGAAACCACTGAAGAATCTTCTACCATAGATCATATTTAAAATTATTAATCTCAAGTCACTTTTATTTTATTGAGATTTAAGAGTATTTATTTATTTATTTCAGATTAATTGCAAGAAATTTGAAAAAGATAAAGATATTTTGTTTTCTGCCTTTCAAGATAGAATATCAATTTTCTGTTCTTTGGTCAAAATACTTTAATCAGATATGGACTGAAGAATTAAATTAGAAAGTGCCTTTAGAATTTCCTTCATATTGATTTTGTTGGTTTGGGGGGGTATAAAAATGGGAAGAAGAGAACATGATAATAATGATTTATAAGAGGCCAGTTGCTCCACTCAGAAGAGAGGGAAGAAAATGACAGAAAAGAAAATGAGACCTATATGTGGTTTACAGACAGAAATCTAGAGAGATTATCTACTTTGGTTACCTCTGGGATTGGATAGCACATGGTGAGGATCTGAAAGCAAGAATGGGAGAGAAGATACCTTTCTTTTAAATGTTTTAATATGCTTTTAACAGATAATACCAGATAAAACTCAGACAGAACTGAAAGATTTAGAATAGAGAAAAGAGGTAAAGAAAGACACATATAAACAAAAGGCATGGTTTTACCCTATTTTTTTTTGGGGGGGGGGGGAGAGAAAGGTACCATGGAAACTTTTCAGATTTTTGTGCTACTTTAAGAGTCAGAGCCCAATAGACTGAATGAAATAGGATGGTTGTTAAACCTGTCAAGTTGATTTCCTATTAAATAATAGTTTTAGTGAAGCATAAAAGAGGAGTGCACAAATCATATTTTTAACTGAGGAAACACAGAAAGTATACAGACTCGTGTACTTTTATAAAATGAACATAATTATATAACCACAATTCAAATTAAGAAATCCAAAATGAGTTAATAATGTGGATTTTTTTCAATAGATGGAGTTACACATACTAGTATGCTGATATATATGCAATTTGATATGTATGTTATTTTTGTATTGACAACAAGCTTTAAAACTTCATATGTCAAATTTTCTGAAGGTGTTAGCATCATAGATATTTTTACTCTTAAAAATGTCGAATTTTTTTTCCAAAAAAGAGATTTTGTGGGAAGTTTTAATTCAGTATTTATTTTGAATAAAAATGCTGCTGAATACTTAGGGAAGCTAATGGTGAACATGTTCCATCTCAAGATACTTGTGAACGCTGGTTTAAACACTTTAAAAATGATGATTTCCATGTGAAACACAAAGAATGTCCAGGTCAACGGAATAAGTTTGAAGACCAACAATTACAAGCATTATTGGATGAAGATGAATGTTAAACTCAAAAACAACTTTCAGAAAGATTAAACATTGCTTAGCAAACAATTTCTAATCATTTACAAGTAATAAGAAAGATTTTAAAGGAAAGAAAATGGGTCCATATCCACTGAATGAAAGACAAATGGAAAAATCAAAAAGTCATCAGTAAAATATTGTTTCAACGGCATGAAAGAAAGTCTTTTTTTTTTTTTTT
The DNA here is from genome assembly GCA_004026805.1 of Lasiurus borealis. Taxonomy (NCBI): domain Eukaryota; kingdom Metazoa; phylum Chordata; class Mammalia; order Chiroptera; family Vespertilionidae; genus Lasiurus; species Lasiurus borealis. The sequence goes on along the minus strand of PVJN01057957.1, from coordinate 7,955 downwards.
GCATCAAAGTGTGACTGGTGATGAAAAGTGGATTTATTTTGAGAATCCCAAATGCACAAAATCATGGAGTGATCAACCATCAATATTGACTCCAAGGCCAAATTGCTTCAGAAAGAAGACAATGCTCTCTCTGAGTTTAGTGGGATAAGGAAGATGTAGTATATTATGAGCATTTAAAAACAGATGAAACCAATAATATTGATCCCTACTGACAATAAATAATCAAATTGAACCATGCTTTGATAGCAAAATGACCAGAATGTGCTAGAATACACGAGAAAGTAATTTTGCTTCATGATGACACACCATAACACACTTCAAAACCAGTTAAAGACACGTTAAAAGATCTTGCCTGGGAAGTATTAACCCACCCACAATATTCATCAGACCTTGCTTCTCCAGATTACCACAGATCAATGGCACATGAACTTTCTGAGCAGCACTTCAAAGCATACGAAGAAGCGAAAAATTTGGCCTCTGAATGGTTTGCCTCAAAACAACAAAAGTTCTATTGGGATGGTATCCACGAATTACCTGAAAGATGGAGAAAATGTGAGGCTAGTGATGGACATTACTTTGAATAAATCACTTTTGATGTTTCTCTTGAAATTATCACATTTTCTTTGACCACAAAATCCACATTATTAGTCAATATACTTAGTATATCATAGGGCTTTCTATGTATCTCCTTCTGGTCATTACACCTCTCCACAGAAATAAGACCTTCCATCCTTACTTTTGACATGATTAATATTGTCAGATCTTGGTTTAATAAAATATGCAATATTTTGGTTTCGCTTCTTTACTAGATATCATGTCTATGATACCAATCCATGTTGTAGCATGTAGCATTATTGTTATTGTATAACTATAACCAATTTATTTATCTATTCTCTATATGATAGACATTTCATTCATTACCAGTTTTTAGATACTATAAATAATATATATATATGCATATATATATATATATATATATATATATATACATATATATATATATATATTCATTCCTAGTATATTTAATTATGCTTTTAGTCTTTCTTTTTAATCAGTTTTACTAGAGCTCCTTCCATTTTTAATAAATTATTCTTTTATTTTTAGTTCATATTTTGTTCATTTCTTTCTATATTTATTCCATTTTTTTATTTCCTTTGATTTCCTTTGAATTTCTACCCAAAGTTTATTTTGATACAAGTTTAACTCACTTAAAAATGTTTTTCTTTAAATCTTTTCCAACCTATATATATATTAAAGCCTAAGCAACTATTACAGCTAGCCAATTAAACAAGCAGTTGACCAGTCACTCTGACGTGCACTGACCACTAAGGGACAGATACTCAACGCAGGAGCTACCTTGTTGTCAGTGAGTTCTCACAGCCAATTTCCTGTGGCTGGCCAAACTCCTGTGGTCTCTCTCCCCAACTGGCCAGCCCTGATTGGCCCAGATGGCCAGCCAGGCTGAGATACCCAACCTGTGCATGAATCTGTGCCCTGGGCCTCTAGTATAAACATATATTTCTCTTGACTCTTGTTCTAAATTCACCCATGTTTAAATGTAGTGCTTTCAGTTTCATTTAGTTTAAAATATCTTTCTAATATACACTGAGTAGCCAGATTATTATGATCTCAGAATGCATAAAAATCTGGCCACTCAGTGTATATCCCATATAATAAAAGACTAATATGCAAATTGTCTCCTCAACCAGGAGTTTGACCAGCAGGCAGGCTGGCCAACCACCCATGGCCAGGCTGTCAGAGATCATAATAATATGGCCACTCAGTACATATTGTGATTTTTTCCTTGACCCACAGATTATTTAGTCTTCTGTTTATATTTAATATGTATGTCTCTTTTATTTTTACTTAGGTCAGATAAGCCTGTCAGACAATAATGAGTACCATATAATCTCACTTATATGTGGAATCTACTGAACAAATTAACAAAAAAAAGCAAAAACAGAGGCATGGATACATGGGACAGAATAACAGCTATCAGAGGGGACTGAATAAAATAAAGTGAAGGATTAACCAAATAAAATATATGTAACCTACAGAGATAGACAAGTGTGTGATAGCCAGAGGAAAGGGGAACATAGGGTCAGGGTTGAGTTGGGCAAAGTGGGGAGGGGAATGGGACATCTGTACGAGTGGCAACAGTAAAAACAAAATTAAAAAAGTATCAAGTTTTATTTTTCAAATATATTAGCTCTTAAACGATTATTTTGCTTTACTTATTCTATACCTTATTGAGGAAGGTATGTTAATTTTTTTTATTATAACTGGAGATTTTTCCATTTTTTCTTTAATTTACGTCCATCATTTATTTGTATCTTTTGTTTATAAATTGGATATTAAGTCACATTTAAGTAAAAAAACCTTGACTTATTGAGTCTACTATAAATTATCACTTTATGGTTTAACAGAAAATACAAAGACCCTATTGCATTATCCCTCTGCCTTTTATGTAATTTTTGTCAAGTAGTTTAATTTTGATCTATTTAAATCCCATTACTCTATGATTATCTAATTTATTTACATTATTTACATTTCTACAAATGTATTTGGTTCTGTATTGCTCACTATAATGGTTAATTTTATGATTTTTTATATCAACTTGACTGGACTATATAGGGTGCCCAAACATTTGGCCAAACATCATTATGGGTATGTCTGTGATGGTGTTTCTGGGTGAGAGTAATATTTGAATGGATAAACCTAGTACAGCAGATTATCCTCCCTAATCAACTGAAGACTTAATTGGAATGAAAAAGCTGAGTAAGAGAGGACTCTGCAAGACTGCTTTGAGCTGGGACATGATCTTCTCTTATCTTTGCATTCAAATGGGAAGATCAACTCTTGTTTCTCAAGGCTGCCAAATTTCGGACTTAAATAGACACCATTGGCTTTCTTGGGTCTCAGACTTTCAGATTCAGACTGCAACTACTAGACTACTAGACTACTAGGCACTCCAGAGTCCTCAGTTTGCTGACTGAAAATCTTGGAATATCTCACTCTCCATAATTAATAATGTCTCCTCTCTCTCTCTCTCTCTCTCTCTCTCTCTCTCTCTCTCTCTCTCTCTCTCTCTCTCGTCTCTCTCTCTCTACACACACACACACACACACACACACACACAAACACATACTGAGAGGCCAGATTATTATGCGTTCTGAGATCATAATAATCTGGCCACTCAGTGTGAGTGTGTGTGTGTGTGTGTGTGTGTGTGTGTTATTTTTTCTTCTAATAATAAAAGCCCAGGGTTGTCACTTGTTATGACTGATTACAACCAAAGGCTGACCAACTGGAAGTCAGTGCTGGGTTGCCGTGGCCACCTTCACAGCCGCTGCCACATGCCGTGGGCTCGACTGGTCCGCTCCCCCCAGCCCGTAAGAGACTGGAGAACTGTAGCTGGTGCGAAGCAGGGAGCTCAGGTCGAGCCGCCCATGATCACCGGGGGAACAGGCCAAGCCCAGCCACTCTGCATCATGGGGGGAAGAGCCCAGGCTGAGCCTGGCCAAGCTGCCCCGAAAGTCCCAGGTGAAGAAGCCCTCTGCTCACCAACCCGAACTAGGGACCTGTTCAGGAGCGTGGCGCAGAGTCTGGGGCCTCTATCCTGCAGCCATGGGAAGTCTACCTCTCCCCAGAGTTAGGAGCACCCACCCAGATCCACCCAGTGGTCTGGTCCTGACTGTGGGGGTGAGTTTCTGCAGGCAGGAATTTGATCCCCACGCACTAGCTGTAGGAGACCAGTGCCTTTGTTATTGCTGTGTGTCCGGGTTTTAATTGAATTGCATCTGGAGGCCCCAGGTGCCAGCTTAGCAAAATCTTTTAGGAAGAGAATTCTGTCTGGATTTCCTCAAATTCCCTCAGCCCCTACTCACCCCTCTGTAAAGGCGCAGAACAAGTGAGGCCCCTTAAATAAAAATCAGAGGTCTCCAGCAACAGTGGGCCTCTCTCATCAGTCATTTGGCTGGATGGCATTTGAGTATTTATCTAGGCACCATGACAGAGAAACACAAGCTCAAGTCATGATCTCTGCCCTTAAAAAATTCACAATATTATTAGAGTGAGTGGATGATAAAAGCTCAGCAATAACATCAGAATGTAAGCCAACAATACAGGGAGGAACAGAGGCAATTGCTAGGATGGTTTTCTAGTAATTAGTACAAAGAGTATGTGCTGTGAATTAAATAAAAAAAATATGTGTGAAAGTAGCTGCTTCATGAGTATGGCATCCCCTCCTATTTTAAAGGAAGCTGAGTTCCACGTGAACTGGGTACTCTGCTATGATATCTGAAGCACAGGACAAGGGAGGCCCGAAGTGTACTATGCTTTGATATTTGAGTCATTCTTTATTGTTCAATGTGATTTATTTCTGTACACCTCAGCTTTGTAATAGTTAAATTACTAGAATAATACATCTTGCTATAAAATATTACTAGAAGATTAAATTTGGTGACATTTACTGTTATTTTCTATAAATGAACACAATCTCTGGTATGCTAAAGTGATAGGTATTATAGAAATATTCAGATAGAGACCCTATAGGCTTGATTACAAGTGAGGCCTACTATCACAACCTAAATTTATTGCAAAAAAAAAAAAAGCAGTGACCAACTCGAAAATGAATCAAATATAAGCAGTTGGAGGACAAATATAATTTAGATAAGTTTTGCTATTATAAGAGCAAGAAAAAAAAATTAGATGCAAGAATGGAAACCACATTGCATCCACTCGAAGTAGCTGTTAAAGTAAAAGAATGATATACTATGAAAATACTTAATACAGGTTGTAAAGACATTTGTTCAAGTAGGTTTCCTAGAGTAGATGATATTTCAGTTAATTTTTATAAATGTGAAGAGGTTAGCTAGATAAGAAAAAGGTATAGGGGTCCTGAATTGCAAAGGGTGCAGACAGGGCTAAGGGACCACCCCTCTATGCACAAATTTTATGCACTGGGCCTCTAGTAATTTAAGTGCAAAAGTAAGTTTATAGTTATTCATCTGGAAAATAATACAATAATTAATAAATAATAATAGAATATACTCTGTGTTTCAGATACCCACCATTGCAAATCTTCTTTTGCCCCCCACATACACACTCATCTCCAATTGGTTCTGTTTCTCTGGAGAACCCTAATACTATCTCCCAGCACACTTTTACTGGTACATGTACTCACATGGGTCACAGCTTTCTCATTTATCTGCAGATCTGCCTTTGGCCAACTGGAACCTGCTACCCAGGGAATTTCTGTCCACTTTCCCATTTTATCTCTTTATTTTCTTGAAAATATTAGTCACATTTATTTTAAATTTATGTCTGTTAACTCCAATACCTAATTTTCTTGAGAATCTTCTTCTATTGTCTATTTATTTTCCCTTGCTTTTTGGTGCTTCTAGGAGTAATGCTTTATGAGTAAATGCTTAGCACTATATATGAAAAATGTAGAGATAATGTTACAGTTTGTACTAATATTCTCAGTAGAGAGAGGGCTTCTTGAAGGTTGGCTACAAGCAAAGTGTAGCCAATATTTGTGATACAATATTTGACTGAGCTAATAATAGATGTCAGAAGTCAATAGCAAATAAGAAAGTAAAGCAAAAGTAATTTCACAATCTTTTTCATTTTTATAGGAAAACACATTAGTCCTTTAAAAATGAAAGCTTATGACAAATTCTTAGTTATGCATAAAGTAGTCATAGGAGCAGAATGCATTGCACCTTCTTTGAATGCATTTTGAGGAATTTTTTGAAAAGTAAAACAAATATATTTTAGATTTTTGCAGTTGATGTGGGTTAAGAATGTTGTTGTGACTAAATAGATTGAGTGTACAGACCAGTAAGTAAAATATAAGGCAGGAGAAATTGACGCAAAATAAGTTTGTTGGAATAATTTTGATCAGGAGATCAAGAGGAAGAGCTAACAAAGCCAAAGAATAGCCTCTATTAAAAAAAGAAAAGAAAAAGAAAAAAGGAGAAAACATTAAAGAGGCTTTTGTAAAGACATCCCTCATAACAATGAAAAAAGAAGTCTGGCCGCGAACAAAGTGGATGTTGAGGTTTAGAGAAAATTACAAAACACCTAACTAGTCATTGAAGGGTCTAGGAAGAACTATTAGAAGTGGATGATTGTGAAAAAATAGTAATTTTGTGGTTTGTGATAGCAGTGAATAGCTAATAACTACAATTCCACGAAGACTATGTTGAGCCATCCCACACTGCAAACACAATCAGGGGCTGTACAGGAAGTGACACGATAAATTTCATCTCAACAATGCAAGGAGGTACAAAGTATAGGGTTTGTTGTTTGTCACAGCAGGGAATGGAGTTGAAGGCAATTCTGCCAAGCCTCACTCATTACAGTGACGGTCACTCTGTTGAGAGTAATCTAAAAGACACTTTCAAAGGATCCTATTTTTATAGTGAAAGGAGTTGCTGTCTATTTTCTGTTGTTTTTTTTTCAATGCACTTTTCCTGTTTTCATTTGACAATCTTGAATCAATGAAGTAAAATAACAGCTGTTTAAAGTAATATTTGTGTATATAATATAGCACATAAATGACCAAAACTTTTTAATTTTATTATATATTCACATGAATATAAATATATACATAGTATGTAGGCTATATATGTGTATATCTGTGTATGTTCTAGTATGTGTGATCTTAAAATGCATAAGACAACTCCCTTCCCAATAAGAAATTATTTATCCCCATATATGAGAAATTGTGCATAGATAAATCACTTCTTAGCAGAAACCATAAATACATATTATACCTTTTTACTATAATTTTAACAGGTATGTCCAGCAACAGATGCTAATTGAATGCCTCCAGTATAAGATATGCTGCCCATAAAAATGAGGATAGAACTAGCATGATCCAGTTTAAACAGCAGCTATCTGTAAATTATGCCACATTGCTGACATCTTTCAAATATGCTCGGCAATGAGTAAATTGATGAGAATTCTGAGGTAAATGGTATTCCATGGAAAAGTGAAATGCATAGCTTGTGAAACTTTATGCAGAGGCCCTGATAAGATGACCACCTCACTCCAGTTTTCTCAGTATATTCTTGGTGTTAGTGCTGAAAACTCCACATCCAGTGAAACTCAGTCTCAAACCACCATGATTTGCCATCCCTCTAGAAATAGTGGTAAGCAAGATAAATAAAGGTCCTGCCTTTAAGATCCTTGCATTCAAGTTTTCACAGACAGACAACAAAATATAAATAAATAGCTATAAACATTCTTCAAAGCATAATTAAGTGATTTATGAAGTGAAAAAGAATGAAATTCAGGACTACTTAAGATCTTGGTGGGAGCTACAGGTAGTATATTTCTGGCTGAGATTAAGAGAAATAAATAATAATTCAGTTTTAATTAAATACTTATGCTAGTGCCTCAAGTCAGCCTCAAAAAAGTATTTGAGACACCTGTGTTCCATTCTCAGCATTGTCAGTAATTGGCTGAGGTCCTCTAAACAAACCACTTAACTTTTCTGAGCTTGAATTTTCTCACCTGCCAGTTAAGTAAAAAGGGCAATTTGATCTCAGTGGTTTCCATCTAAGTCTAAAATTTGGGAATAGAACATTTATAATCAACATTTAAATATTACTTGTATTTTGTTCTTCAACATAATAAACATCATGTCACCTATTTCTGTCTAGATGCTATTCAATAAATGGGCCTTTTGACTTTTGAACAATGTTAATGTTTCATCAGAAGGATATGGTGAATACAAATGTATTGCTGTGTAACATTTAACCCACTGGGAAGGGATCACAGATAATAATGGAACTGTTTACAGCAAATGCATTTGTTCTAAAGAGTTTGCCTTTTGTGTGAAGCTGATGAGGGATTTTGTGCTACATCATTTCCTTCTCACAAGTTCTTAAAAAGAATTTCCACTTGCTGGGCAATCATATAGCAAGCAAAGTGAAGTTTATAGT
>PVJN01057956.1:0-12300 GCA_004026805.1 Lasiurus borealis | reverse complement strand
CAATTTTGATTGATAGCCTTGCTGGGTACAGTATTCTTAGATTCAGACCCTTCCTTTGCATGTCTTTGTATATTTCATTCTATTCCCTTCTGGCCTGAGGAGTTTCTATTGAGAAATCAATTGCTAGTCTGAAGGGGGTTCTTTTTTAGGTAACTTTCTGTCTCTCACTGGCCATTTTTAATATTCTTACTTTGATGTTGGTGTTTGCCAATTTAATTACAATGTGCCATGGTATTGGTCTTTTGGGGTTCATTTTGCTTGGGACACTGTGAGCTTCTTGGATTTGTGTAGGGTTTTTCTTCACTATATCAGGGAAGTTTTCTGTCATTATTTCTTCAAACATGTTTTCTATTCCTTGCGCAGTGTCCTCTCCTCTGGAACCCCTATTTTGAGGATGTTGTTTTGTTTCGTGTTGCCTCAAAGTTTCCTTAAGCTCTCCTCATGCTTTTTAATTTTTTTTTCTAGAAGCTTCTCCACTTGGTATTTTTTCCTACTTTGTCTTCTAGCTCATTGATGTGGTCCTCTGCTTCTTCTAGTCTACTTTGATGCTTTCGATTGAGTTCTTTACAGCACCAATATCATTTCTCATTTCCTCTTGGTTCTTCTTAATTTCCTCTTGGTTCTTCCTAATTTCCTCTTGGTTCTTACTCATATTGTCAAATTTGTCTTCCATTCTTTTCAGCCACCTTATGACCACTTCTCTGAATTCTTTCTCTTGCAGGTTGCTTGCCTCCATTTCATTTACTTGCTTTTCAAGTGATGCCTGCTTTTTTTTCATATGTGGGTTGCTACTTTGTCTCCCCATGATCTCTCTTCTCTGCGTGTCTGGTTATGTAGTTCTCTCTCTTCTGTTTTGATTTAAAGGCACAGAATACAACACAACAATGCACAAGATACTGAACAGAAATGTATTCACGATATTAATAACCACAAATAAAGGTGACCACCAGATAGTGGCAAATTAGAGATGGGATAGAAAGAAGAAGAGATAAAAGAAGAGGAAACAGAAAGTAAGAAAGGAAACAAGGAAGAAAGAAAGAAAGAAAAAAAAAGTGCCAAAATGAAATTGGGTGAAGGGAGAAAGGAAAAAAATAGTAAGGGAGAAAAGAAAGAGAATAAGAAAGAGAAGGGGAATATACTTTGTACACTCCAATAGAAGAACCACTAATCCCAACAAATTTCAGCATCAAGTATCTGGAAATTAATACAAACTACAAACAACAACTAATATCAAGAAAGGTGAGGTGAAATAGATGCAAAAAACAAACAAAAACAAAGTACACACACACACACACAAAGAAGCAAAACAATCCACACAAAAGCATAAAAAATCAACATAATCAACATTCAAGCAAACAACAACAAAAGGACAGAGAGAAAATCAATTTTTTTAGATAATGAAGATAGAGAAGAGTGAGTTGTGTATGGACTTGGAGCAGGGGATTGGAAATTATATATATATGAAGGGTGAAATTTTAACAGGGGGTAAAAAGAAAGAATAGGGAAATCTAAGTAGGAAAAGGGTAAGAGAAATAAGACAACAACAAAGGAAAAGTTAGGAAGACAGTGATGGCATAAAGATAGAGTTGAGATAGAGTAAAATAATGCTAAAGGGAAGACAAAAATATAATGTAGAACTCTAATCCCAAAGTAAAATAAAGAGAAAATAAAATGACAGTTTAAAAAGGTAAAATAGTAGTAGTTGTAATACTGATTGAAAATAAAAATGTAATAATTAAAAAGGTAAAATAAAGTGAGTAAAAATAGTTTCTTAAGTCAAAGATGAAAAAATTTAAAATTAAAAAAAAATAGAAGGTACAGTAGTGAAGGTCATTCACTTTCTCTATTGTTCTGTTTGGCATGCCTGTTTCCCAGTAAGGACAGTGTTGCACTTCCCTGAATTCCACTGGTGCTCAGTGTTGTAAGCCAATCCTGATTTTTAAGCATGTAGTGTGTCTTAATCTCTTTATTTTTTTATTTGTGATTACACAAGAGTCAATTTGTGATTCAGTCCCTTGGTGGCAGTGTTTCTGAATTGACCTCCAAGACTATAAATCCTCTTTAGTCTGCGCTTAGATCCTGCTTTCCCTTTGGCCCTCAATACCAGTTTGTGGGAGTGGACTGTCCCAGTGTTTGTTTTCCTACAGTCACTCCCCACTCTGATCCCTGGTTCCAGGAAAACAACTTTCCCCTGCAGTTTCCTAGGGTGTCCTCAACTGGGTGATCCTATGTGTTGACTTAGCAATCAGAAGCAAGGTTCTGAAGAGGAAAAGCACATGTATGTGAACTCCAGAGCTACGTACAAGTCAGTGCAGCCCCCTTCCGCCCTCATGTCCAAGCAGCTGTCACACTTTAAAGACACCCAGGATGTCCTTCTGTGACAAATCAAAATGGGTAATTTTTTAGAGATCCCCTCTATTGTCAGCTCTGAGGACCCCCCTTCATTCACATATCACACCAGCCCCAACAGCCACAGATTTCTCTAGGTGCAGACTTCTCCCAGTCCTTCAGCTCCCACAGTGCGCACATTTCTCTGTCCTGCCAGGACCAGAGAGCTCACCTTATCCCAGAAGAAATCTGAACTTTCCATGGTGGACTATAGAACTCCTCTGAATATGATTGTTTGCACCAATTGCGGACTGGTGTTCTGGCGTTTGCAGTTGTCTGGTGGGTGCTGTAGTTGTAGATTTTCAGGCTTCTGATAACATCTACTTTCCCTTTCAAAATGACGCAATCTCTGCATCCGAGCTGGTGGCTCCAGGAGAAAACCCAGCAGCATTGGGGGCTGCCCCGTCAAGAGAGCCCTGTCCAGCAGTCTCCAACCTTCTCCTGGAGTATAGCTGCCTTAGTTCGCCAACAAACACTCCTCGTGTGACCTCAGCTGTTCTTTCTGTATGCTCAGGGACAAGGCTCAGAACACGTCCGTCTATTCTGCCACCATTTTTTTGTTTTGTGTAGCTTACTTTCAACTAACATTTGATCTAGGTTATTATGATTGTCTGTTAAAGGTAGCAACTCAATAAATATAAGTCTTATCTCACATTACAAAATTTGCCAATAAATGTCAAAAAGTGTATTTCTTTTAAGCAGACAAGGCAGAAATCATAGAAAGAGGCATTCCTTTCTGTATCTCTTCTACAGAAATCATCTGCTCTTAGCCAGTCAGTGACTTCTACTTAGTCGTTTGTGTTTGAAAGAAAAAAAATACCTACCATCTTACTGAAAGGTTCTTGAAGGTTCTAGACACCTTTGATTATTTATTCTACTTTCTTTTTCTTTGAATATCTGTTCTGCTTTATTTTTCTCTTCACTTCACTAATTTCACCTTTGGACTCCAATATGGCCTTCTTTTTTAAAGACTTCTCTTTGGAATGGTTTGTAGAGCAACTACCAGTTATATTGCTAATATTTCTTATTTTTTCTCTTTATATCCTTTAATTGAGCATATTCTATATCACTTTAAAAAACCCCTATCCAACTGAGAGAATTCTTTTTTCTTCAGGATTCTTACTTTCATGTCTATACTAATATTTAGTAACTCTGGTTGCCACTTCTGGTTTCTATACTCATTTTTAGGTTCATATTTCAAATGCCTTTGAGATATTTAAATCTGAAAATCCCATTGAAAACTCAAACTGAACATGCCCTCACCAAGCTTATCCCTCTTCCAAACCAATTCAATTTCCCAACTCTTCTTCCTTTGCCAGAAAAAAACACGTCTAAATTATTAGACCTTGAGTCTTCTTTTATTTATATTTTCTATATGAAAGAATGTTCCAAATGTAGAACTCTGGAATTTAATTTTCATTTCAATAAATATCACACAATTCAATAAAAACTGCCAAATTGGAAAAAAGTTAACCAGTGATCAATTAGCTAAGACAGACGATTTTCAATTTAAGTGCTTAAAAGAAGTAAGGGGTATCTTCATTGTTTGGAGATTTCATTTGAAAACAGAAATTATGCATGTTCAAGGAATCAGAACATTTCTTAACTTTTTATTTGAATCATTATCCTTTTACTAAATTAAAGAAAAATCAACATGTGAATTTAAAACCTTAGGTTTTCTTTATCCTCTTAAATATTTAATTATTTCTACTCTCTTCAGATCCTCACTATATTGCATTTCTGAGAACACTGAGCATTTTAAAGAAGAGCATGTCTTTTCTATCATTTGTATGGAATAATGAGATATTATCCAGAGACCCAATCTAACAACAGATAAAGAAATGCTATGTGTAAAAATTTGTGTAGTAAACTAACAACTCCAATATAAACCAGCTATATTCCAAAAAAGTAGAATGTTACAGATGGTAGTAACATAAGGTTTATAAAAACACAAAATGGAGTATTTCAAACAAACATACTTGTTCCCAACTTAAAAATAAATAAATAAATAAGTTTTGTATAATTTCATGTTTTCCCACCAAAGTTTCTTTCAGCACACAAACAGCTTTTTCTCCTCTGGAATGCCCCAAACCTAGAATTAAGTGCTTGAAATGTGCATTGTAGAGTCATCGAAATTTCTGTAATTGTGTTAGAGTTTCTAGAATAACTGATGTGTAACCTTTTCTGAAGATCTTTCTCAAAGTTCTTATTAGTCCTTTACCAGTTCTGTTTGTTCTCTTAACAGCTCATTTAGTGGGAAAGAGGATGTTGCTCAATAGCATCACAGCTGGCTTTCTCTAGCTGGTAACTACCTGCCTACTATACTGGATTACACTTTTATTGCAAATACAACACAAAGCCTTTAGCCACTCTGCTGCTTCAAGGAACTTGAAAATTCTCCCTCATCGAATATTGACTTTTTGCAACTTTTGCCACCGAGTGCAAATCGTATTTCAATGGCATACTGATCTTCAGGAGAGATTTGCTTTTACAGACATTCTCCAGGGACACTGGATGTACAATACTTTTTGTTCAAGAGTAGCTGGTGCTTTGTAGAGCTTAACAGAGACTTGCAAGACAATGGTGGCTCTAGAGACTCACTAAAATCATGCTGTGCTCCATGAGATGAAGCACTGATATCATATCAAACTCAGTAGTGGGCTGAAGGTACACAATGGAGGAGTAGTCACCAGATAGGATTTGGATGGTAGTCTATGACAAATAATTTAGGTGAGCTTCTTTTTCCAGACCTTGATCATCTTGCTCCAGCCTTAACCACAGAATTAGCATAGTGTAAGTAAACACTAACGCATACCTTTTAAGACTTTCATCTTTAGATTTTGTAATTACACAATAAAATTCTCAGAGTAAAAGATCTTCTAGCTTATATATTTTCTGTTGTTATAAGCTTTATCACAGAACAATTCCTATTCTCTTTGTGAATCATTAGAAATAATGGAAAACAAACATTCCATTCTGAATGAAGCCACTTTGGTTATGAAATAGAAAAAATACAGATTTGATACCTTACAAGTTTTGAACTCAAAATATTTTAATAATATTCAACATATATATTTAGTAAAGTTTGCAGAACTAGACCACCTCACATCAAAAAGACCAGAATATGAAGAACATTCTAGAAGTGTACATACATTTTGAGAGCACTTTTATTCCAAGCCACCTGTATATTTTTATTTTTTAAAAATTGTCAAAATCCAAAATAAAAATAATACATTTGCAAAACTTTTATCATAACAATTCAGGGTAACATAGTGTCTACTCTATGTCAGACACTCTTTTAGGCATTGAGAATAGATAAATAGGACATTTCCTGCCTCTGAGAAACTTAGAATACACTGAGAAAGAGTGATATGGGAATAGTTAATTTCAGTGGAATATGGTGAATGTACAAGGAAACTCAGGATATACTTGGTCAAACCTGGGTGTTAAAAATCTTTCTTTGTTAATATGATGTCTGAATGGCAATTTTATATGATTCAACAAATGGGCTATTTTGGCTTTGGTAAGAATAGTCACATTTAGAATCACATTTAGATGATTACAGTATAAACTCATCTCAGACTGGCATGATTTCTTATGTTTACACAGTTCCTTATCTTAGTACAAACTGTGCTAAGTACTTGTAGGAATTCAAATGAAATCTGTTGAAGTTCATCTTGATTCTATTATTTCAGTGTCTTTTTTTCTAAGTTTACCTAAAGCAGTATGAGCCTCTCCTTTCTAGTGATTGTCAGCTCAGGAATTGTTTCCCAATGTAAATATTCTGGTAGTCTCAATATGGCTTCATTGTTAGGAGCAAAACTATTTATTCTACTGTACTTATCTTCAGAATGGCTTATTATTTGAAACTAGAGGCCCAGCGCATGAAAATTCATGGACTGGAGGGGGTTCCCTCAGCCTGGCCTGCTCCCTCTCATAGTCCAGGAGCCCTCAGGGGTGGGAAGTGAACCAGTGATCAGGGGAAGTTGAAGCCTCCATCACACCTCTGCTGCTGCCACTGCTGGCAGCAAAAGCTTCAGCTGGCTCTGGCTGCTGGGCAGCAGCCATCTGAGGCTTGCCTGTGCCTCAGGCATTGGCTGGGCAGCCGACATCAAAGGCTTGCCTGCACCTCAGACCAGCCCTGGTAGCTGGGGGTCTGAAAGAACTGGAGGCTCTGGAGGCAGGCACACAGTGCAGCCAGATCCACCTGGGGGCAGGCCTGGCCATGCTGAATGCCTGCTGCCTTGGCAGGCTGAGGGGATTGGGCGCCACCATCATGTGGCTGTGGGCACTGCCATCTTTCAGGGCATGGCAGTCAATTAGAATATTCCCTCTTTACTAGATAAGATTGCTTCCTATAAATCAATTAGCACACAAAATTTGAAATAACTGAGGTGTTTACATTTAAAAAATCTACTGCAAACATTTACAATGTCTTCAATACAGGCACATTAGGAAAATTAGAATCTAACCAGGATTTTAGAATAACTGTTTCATTTATTAAAGACCACCAAGAGAACTCATAATTGAAATGTTATTTTTAAAAATCTCTGTCCTGGACCTAAATCTCATAAACTTTGTGTTATTAGTATTTACCATTAATTTGTACTGCATCAATTGAATTTTTAGCAACTTGGAAATGGAATTAAACTACCCCTAGGCAGGACTTATAAAGAGACAATTATGTATCCTTCATGTACATAAATGACGTTCTGTATGTGATAACAAAAGATTGTATTATTGAATAGAACTAACATATTCATTCTGAATAATTGTCTCTAATGAATGTAAACTTGCTTTATCTTTATCCTTCTAATTTTTTAAACTTTAACATAACTTGACACTATCATTATAAAATAATTTCCAAGGTAAATGTGAGAAAGTAATTGTTTGAAAATATAAAATGAATTGATACCATTATATATCTTAATATGCCCTAGATTCTTCCAGAAAATGGGACAAAGAAAGACAAGAAACTTTCACTTTTTCCACAACTTTGTGCATCATAAGCCCCTTTACTAGCATTAAATTTATTTCCAAAAGGTGAGAAGAATTTCCATTTCTGGGTAGTAGTTAAAAATATAAAGGACAATATCTGTGTGCTCTGAGGTAAACCAAATCAAGAAACATAAATGTTTTTCCAACAGCTAGGATATCTTGGGCATTGTTTAAAGTCAAGATAACATTCCTAATGGCATGGTGCTTACATTCTAATAAGACTGACAATAAATAATAATTACTTACAAGTGAATGTGATAAGTTTTATATAGGGAATAAATCAGATGAAGGGTAGTGAGTATTCGGGACAGCTTCTCTATATACAGATGACATTTGAGCTTAATGACTGATGAAAATAAGGAAGCCACACAAAGATTGGAAGGAAAGGGGTTTCCTCCAATGCTGATAGAGAACAGCATGTTCCAAAGCCTTGAACTGAGCATGGACTTGGACTTTTAAATGGTAAGGAAGAAGGGCAATGTAGTTGAAGTTTTCTGAGCATCAAGAAGAATGGATGGAGGTGATGTCCAAGAGGTTGGAAGGGTCAAATTGAGTAGGGTGTTAGATTTAAATAAAAGGTTAGATTTGAAAGTTACTCCATGCAATCCAACAGCAAATTTTATTTCTTCTTTCTTCAAAATATATCCAGAATCTGACCACTACTTAGAGATTCTATCATCACAGTTCTTTTCAAGCCACTAAATTTTCACCTGAAATGTTATAATAATATCTTAAATTATATCTGTGCTTCTATCCTTGCACTGTAGTGTCAATCATCCTCTTAACCTGGCACTATTTATATGGCCCATAAACTGTCTTTTAGTGAATTAGATTAAAATGCTCATGATGGGCAGATATATTTGAAAAATGAGCACCACCTGAGCAGAAAAATTAGTCCTGGGATTTCAATCCTTCTCATCCCACCTACCAAGCTTCTATGCAGTGCACAAAGCACACACTGCAGAAGATGACTTTCTAGGAAATCCCATGTCTCTTTTCTGCTTTATACTTCTCCATTGTACTTATCTTCTAAAATATGACTTGACTAACTTGTTATTGTCTTCCCATACCATAGACTGTCAGTTCCATGAGGGTAGATATTGTGATTGTTTTCCTTACTGGTTTAACCTCAACTCACAGAATACACTCTGCACATAGTGGGTTCTCAATGAACATTAGGTAAGTGAAGGTTGAATATCACTGTAGAGTTAAAATACCCTGACTGGTATTGGAGAATGGATCTTAAAGCACTAAGTATAATGTCAGGGAAACACCTTAATAAGCAATTACATGAATCTGAATCATAGTTTTTGGGTTAGGAAAGATGGCAGGAAAAATAGAGAAAAATGAATATGTTTCAAACTGTGTTGATTGTTAGAACAAATAATATTGTCTGACAGATGAGATGTGGATAAATACAGAAAAGAAAAGAGTCCACAGTGACTTCTAAGGGTTGGTTTTTAGTAACTAGGTGGATGAGAATGCAATTTAATAAAATGAGAACCACAGGGAGAGCGTGCTGATGGATATAGTGGGATAGAAATGAGGGCAGATGTATACTGACTTTCTTTTCATTTATCTCTTCTTCTCTTTCTTCTTCTTTAATGAACCAAATATGTAAATTGTTTCCTTTATGTTTTTTTCATCCTTTTTCATTTTGTTTAGAAAAACCTTACTTACTCTGAAGTAATTATGTATATTTTTACTTGTTTTAAGATTTTTTATTTTTGTATTTAAATTGTTGCATCATTTGGAATTTATTTAGGCATATGACATTGAGATGCAATTTAATTTTCCCCAAACATTTAACTAATTATCTCAGAAACCTTTGTTCATTTGTTGAATAATTCCCTTTTCCACAGGTATGAAATATACAAACTTTTTCACATGCCAACTTTCTATAGATGCTTAAATATGTTTCTGGGATTTATTTTTCTTTTGTTAATGTTAAATATCATCCTTTTTCAATTAATGTAGTTAAGTCCCCTAACTAGCCACCCAGCAGACAAAGAGATGCAGGTTTTTGTAAAAGACCTTGACAAAAGCTCATCACCTAGGATGACAAGCCCAGTGACACCATTGAGAATGTCAAAGGTAAAATCCAAGGGACATCCTGCTTGACAAGCTGCATCTGATTTGGGGGGGCAAACAGCTGGAGAATGGTTGCACTTTCTCAGAATACAATTATCTGGAGAGTCCATCTTGCATTTGGTGCTTCATCTGTGGGGAGGCATCACTGAGCCCTCCTTCCACCAGCTGTCTGAGGAATACAACAAGATGATCTGCCTGCACTTAGGAAGTTCAACCACAGCAACAACCTACCTGTCAAGAAAGTCAAATAAGGCCCACCACCACCTCCAGTAGGGCTGCCTCCTATCTGAACATCATGGCCGTGGGGCTACAATAAAATTTTGTTTTTGTTGAAAAACATGTTTTGTTTTGTTTTGTTTTAATATCCAAGATTGGATTAGTTATTTCTAACCACTTATTCTTACACATAAATTCATTTAGGATCCAAACCCATTCTTTATACCTTAGCCAATTTATCCTATTTAAATAATCAAATCTCTAGTTTCCTTTCAAGTCCCCCCCCTCCCACCCTTCCCCAGTGGAGTTTTCTTTACAGTCTAATCATAAAAGGCTAATTAAGTTTCATATCCCTTAGCCTTACACTTACTTGTACCTTCTCAGGATATTTTCCCTTTGCTTAAGAAACTTATGTTCTTTCCTCTACACTCAAATTAGACGCCAAAGCCTCTATAAAATTTGATTTAGTTGCTCTATTACTAGTGTCTTTCTAGTAGTATATTCATCTGTCCTTAATATTAACTTTGCCATACTGTAATTTCTGATACTTATTTATTTTCATTCACTAAATGAGTCTTCAGATCTAGTCCATACTTGTATCTCCAGAATCTCTCACATTTCCAGTCATTTAATAAATGTTGCATACATATTTGTTTAATGATTAAGTATGAGAAGATTGCTATTTTATCCTCCATAAATCTTTACTTTTTGAGACTAAAACGCCCCAGTTCTTATAAGTAATTTTTGTATTCATAAACTAATTTTATATGATAATTTATTTGATGAAGTTTGCAGTCAAATAAACACCTAGGACTTTTTCATTGACTGTTTTACATGCCCATCCATCTTTAAACCATTTTAATGCAAATTTTATATGTATATGTGTTTAATTTAATCTTTTTTATTCATTCTGGAACATAGGTATAATGTAAATTTATTATTTAATCATCAAAAAATAGTATTGAATCCACCCAAATCTGCAAATTTGCTAAAAAGTTTTCTATTTTTTCACTTCAGTGGGTTACATGAAACTTAAACATAACAGAGCCTTGTGGCAAGGCACCGGAGACCTTAGCATTTCATTGATCATTTGCCCAAACCATATTTTGCCCAAGGATTTGAAAGTTTCTTGAGAGACTTTGCCAAAGCTATTGTGAAATCTATGACATCCTCTTCATCTCGCTGTTTAATAAGCCCATTAAAAACTTTCTCTTAGATTTGGCTTAATAGAGAATAGAAGAAACAAATACTAGATCTGAATAATATTTTTAAGGTGTTCCATCACTGCAGAAACTATACATAGAAATTGCTCTGCTATGATTTCCATATAATTCTCTTGTTTCTGACCGCCCTATAGTGTCGGCTAACTCTGCAGGATGCATTCACTCACAATGGTGTAATGACTGCAACAGTAGGCTTCTGCAACCCACATCATCCAGAAACAGAATCACAGTGCCAAAAATGTCTGGTAAAAATTTTGGACTTTGAACTGATTGAACCACCTTTTCATGCCTTTAGTACTCTCCAGGGTCAGGGAAAATCATACAATGGTTGTTTAGATCTGAGTCACCTGAGTTAATCAGTCAGTGTTCATGGACATGAGGCTGCATTGGTGCAAAACTAATCTTTCTCAAAACTCACTGCTGTTACTGAGAAGGCACTTGAGCAGTCTATACTGGCACTCTTTCCTCCTTTGCCAATGGGGACTCTCTTCTCACAACCCAGTGGCTCTCAGCTGTAACCTGAGCTCTCTGTTCATGCTGGTATAATGGATCTGTCTCTCACCAAATGGGGTGAGCTGGGCCCTCCCTGGAGAAGGAACCTAAATTACCTGAGATAAGTGAGCAGTGCCGGGGCCCCCGCCAGCAGGCAAAGGAATCCCCAAGGCAGGTGCTGGGCATGGAGGCCACGGGGGGCATAGGCTACCAAGGAGACAGAACTGAACCTCACAACACCCTGCTTGGCACCTGAGGATGACTGGTTAGCCAGAGATGGGTAAGATTCCTCAGGGAAGGAAAACCTAAGACAGGCACAGTCACAGAGGGGCCATAAGGAGAAAACTTGGGGATCAACAGAGGTGGGGCACAGACCCTCCCTACCTCCCCACCAACTCCTTCTGAGGGAGGTCTCCTGCCCCCATGGCTACCTTGCTTCCCATGCTCAGCTCAGATCGAGTCCCAGATAACAGACAGTGATGTGGCCCAGCTCAGATCAGGACCCAGGTAACAGACAGAAACATGCTGACAGCAGCTGCCCTTTATCTAAATTCAGCCTAGCACCAGGAATGCTCAGTGCCTACTCAGTGCAAATAAACCTTTCCACTAAGATATACAGAGTAATCTAAGATTGTTGGTAGAGTATTAAATTTGACGTAAAAGAATTATCAAGCTTTCAGATTAATTTAAATTGGCAAACTGAAATAAGTGAACACCCAAGAAAATTTAGAAACCAAAAGCTGTTTCTAAAGTATTAATAAAATTTCTATTGCTAACTCATCTCATGGTAAAATTGCTTAATATGTAATGAACATAAAACAGGCATGTTTGTATGCAAAAAGCTATCAGACATTGAAATTTGGACTCAATCATTTTTCTTTTGCTCTGGTGG
>PVJN01057955.1:0-12306 GCA_004026805.1 Lasiurus borealis | reverse complement strand
TCTGGGGCAGGAGGGCTTGGCATCACACTTAGTTTTATTTGGAATAACAGATTCCTATGGCGTTTCGTACATCCAGAGAGAAGCCAGCCTGCATGCACAGGTCGGTGGACATGCACAACAAGGAATCGCTGCTTCTGCCATAAAAAGAATTCCAGGGAAGTCTGCACAGACGAGGTGCAGCTGAAGCTGGCACAGAGGGTTGACTAGGAGGTCACCAGGGGGCAGGAGGGGCAAAGGCCATGCAAAGGCAGAGAGGTCTGCAGGCGTGGCTGCCCCTCAGCAGTGTGAGCACCCTGCACAGTGGAGGCACCGAGGTCAGGAGGGAGGCTGCTGAAGAAGACACTGCGGCCTTGTCTCGAGCTCCAAGGCGTGGTGGGGAAGACCCACCTGCAGAAACAAGTCTGAATTGCAGGCTTACAACTGCAGAAATGAGTTGGAATAGAGGTTTCTAAACTTGCACTTTTAAGTAGGACGTTTTCTTATTCATGAACCGCTGTAAACATTGACATGAACTGTAGCTCCAATATATAACTAAGACACAACAGGGATAAATTTTTCCTGACCACAATGGTCTTGGATGCCGGAAACATGATTTTCCTCGTGTTCAGCCTGACCTGCTTGCCCAGTGACAAGGCCAGTGAAAAGCTAACCAGCGTCACCCTGAAAGCCTCCCCCAGCCAGAGTCACGTGAATATCTAGGGTGTGATCCGGTCCCGAGGGCAGGGAAGGCCCACCATTCAGTCCACACGCATGACTTCCAGAACTCGGACTCCCCTGCTGTCACCCGAGCTGCCTGCCCGATGCAGAGCACAGGACCTTGCCCTGGTCCAGCGTCCCTGGGGACACCAGGCAGCCATTGCCTCTGAGCTGGGCACAGGCTCGGCTGCTCCCCGGGACCTCCAACTGGCTGTGGCCCCAGAGCAAGGAATCAACCCAGCTCAGCCCACTTCTGGGGCCCGGATCCCCCAGGCCCTCTCAGGTTAGAGTTCAAGTGTCAAAGCCTGCTCTAAAGCAGCGTTTTCAAACTGAAGATCATGGCCCATCAATAGCTTATAAAATCAATTTAATGGATCATGGCCTATAATGTTGTAATTATTATATGTATTATTTCTCATCGTTTAAGATTTGAAAGGTGAAATGACTCATTAAATTTTATTTAATGATTCATTTGTTTTGGTCATGCATACATTTACTTTTTTCAACCATCTAACACCTTTTTTATGTTTTTTGCCAAACATCTGATGATGAATATGTTCAAACACATTAAAAGTTGAAAGAATTGTACAGTGAACATGCATATCCCCATCATCTACAATCTATCATTAATACATATTTTTTAATTTTGTAGATTAAGATATAATTTATATACAGTGAGATTCGTCTGTTTTAGTGTACAGTCGTGTGAGTTTTGACAGACACAGTGGAGTAGCCACCATCCCAACCAGGACACAGAAGAGCTCCTTCAGCCCGAGAGATTCTCCCTGGCTCTTTGCAGCACACCTCCTCCCCGGGCCCCTGGCCACCACTGGTCTACGTTCTCTCCCTATAAACTGTCATATAAGCAGTCGTACAGTGTGTGGCATTTTGAGTCTGGCTTCTTTCATAGTGCATTGGAGATTCTTCCATAGTGTGTAAGCAGAAGATGTTTAAAAATTGCTAAACAGTATTCCATCGTGTGGATGTACTGTTTACCCACGCACCAGCTGGGATGTCTGGGTTGTTTTCATTAGTTGGCAATTACCATTAAAGTCACCATAAACATTTGCAGATGGGTTTTTGTGAACCTGAGTTCTCCAGGGTAAATGCCTGGACAAATGGGTCGTGTGGTAAGACATGTTTTATGTTTATAAGAAACGGCCACACTGTTTTCCAGATAATGGTATCATTTTGCATTCCCAGCAGCAATGATGAGAATTCCAGTAGTTCCAGCTCTCACCATCAGCTCATAATGTCTACATATTTAAAACATGTGAGCCATTGCAATCCGCGTGTCTCATGGTGGTTTTATTTTGCAATTCCCTGATGACTAATGATGTTGGTCATTTTTCATGAGCTTCTTGCTATGCATCTTTATTGGCAAAATGTAGGTTCAAGTCGTTTGCCCATTTTAAAAATTGAGTTATTTTCTTATTGAGTGCTGAGAGTTATTTATATATTATGGATATGACCTTTGTCAGATATACAATATGTAAATATTTTTCACAGTCCTTAGTGGTGACCTTTGAAGAGCAGAAGCGTTTGCTGAAGTGCAGCTCTCACTTTTTCACTTGCATTCACATGAAGGTTTTACAGCTTTACTGAGATACAAATCCTACAACCCGTGTACAATACAGTGTTTTTCGGTATATTCGTGGGTTGGGCAACCTTCCCCACAATAAATTTTTAGAACATTTCCATTTCCCAAAAAAAGACCTTGCAGCCCACCAATGTCAGTTATTCTTCCAGTCCCATCACCAGTCCTGGACAACACTCATCTACTTCCTGTCTCCATTGACATTTCACAAAAATACCATCACACAACATGTGATCCTTTGTGACCAGCTTCTTTCATTTAACATGTTTTCAAGGTTCATCTGTGTTGTAGCATGTATCTGCACTCCATTTTTTAAATTCCTAAATAATATTTTCTTATATGAATATGCCACATTTTATTTGTCCACTATCAGTTGGCTACTATAAATAATGTTTCTGTGAACATTCATGTACAAGTTTCTTTATGGACACATGTTTTAATTTCTCTTGGGTATGTACCTAGGAGCAGAATTGCTGGATCATATGGTAGCATGTTTAAATCCTATGAAGGACTGCCAGACTGTTCTCCAAAGGGCTGTCTGTATTATAGCCCCATCAGCAGCGTATGAGGATGTGAAGTGATGTCTCGCTGTAGTTTTAATTTGCATTTCCCTGATGAGCATCTTTTCATGAGCTTCTTGGTTTCTTGTATATCTTTTTAGGAGAACTGTCTATTCGGATCCTTTGCCCATTTTCAAATTGGGACTTTTGTCTTGTTATTATTGAACTAGTGTCTCAGTGCATAAATTCATGCACATTGAAAGGAAATTAATTAGAAGGTGGCCATTGGGACAAGACTGGGCAAGACAGGCTGGACACACCCTGGAACCAACCTCTACAGTCCCTCCCCAGCTGGCCAAACCTCTCTGGCAGGTGGGGTCCCTCAGCCTGGTCTGTGGGGATTAGGCTGGAACCAACTCTCTGACATTCCCTGAGGGGTTCTGGATTATGAGAGGGAAGTTCACAGGTGATGCACCCTGGAATGAGGCTCCCTCCTGTCTGGTTCCAGGGTGCATCACCTGATAACTGCTGCTGCTAAGTCACCACAGCTTAGCGGCTCCTATGTTGAGCATCTGCCCCTTGGTCATTACACATCATAGCTACCAGTCAGACAATCGGATGGTCACTTAGCCTTTTTTATATATAGATTAGAGGCCCAGTGCATAAAATTCGTGCAAGAGTAGATTATCCTTCCCTCTGGCACCTGGGACCTTGGCTTCCCTCTCAGCCCCATCTTCGTCAGGAAGGTCATCTGGAAGAATGTCCAGAAGGATATATGGTCTAAGTAGCATAGTATGCTTGTATTATTACAGATTGTAATTGTTCTTTACATATTCTAAATACAACTCTCTTATCTGCTGATTTACAAAAGTTTTCTTCCATTCTATGGATTGTCCTTTCACTTTCTTTTTTTTAAAATATATTTTATTGATTTTTACAGAGTGGAAGGGAGAAGGATAGAGAGTTAGAAACATCGATTAGAGAGACATCGATCAGCTGCCTCCTGTAAGCCTCCTACTGGGGATATGCCCGCAACCAAGGTACATGACCTTGACTAGAATCGAACCTGGGACCCTTCAGTCCACAGGCTGATGCTCTATCGACTGAGCCAAACCGGTTTCAGCCCTTTTACTTTCTTGGTGGCGTCCTTTTAAGCATAAAGGCTTTTTAAAATTGATGATGTCAAGTTCATCTATTTTTTCTTTTGTTGCTTGTACTTTTGTGTCATAACTAAGAAACCATTGCCTAATCCAAATTCAGGAAGATTTACACTTATGTTTCTTCTGTGAATTTTTTACATTAGTTCTTACATATAGGTCCTTGTTCTATTTTGAGTTAATTTTTGTACATGATGTGAGATAAGGATCCAACTTAATTCTTTTGCATACGGATATGCAGTTATCCCCCCACTATTTATTGAAAAGGTTAGCGTTTCCTCATTGAATTGTCTTAACATGCATTAATATTTTATTGTATTTGCTTTATGACACATCTGTACATCTTCCCTTTCCTCTATCCATCCACCAATATATCTTATTTATGTATTTTAAAAAGTGAGCAAATACCAGAATACTTCAGCATGAATATCATCAACTACAGTTCAATATTTGTTCCCAATTTTAATGTAAAATTTACATACAATGGAATGCACAATCTAAGTGTCCCATTTGATTAATTTTGACAGATGCATTCACTTGTGCAATGCAAATCTCTTATCAAGATATAGAACATCGACACCACCCCAGAAAGTTCCCTCACATGCATTTATTTTTATATATTTATTTTTAACAAATGCATGTGCCCATGTAACCACTGCCCCAATCAAAATACAGAACATTTCTATCTCCGAAGGAAGTTCTTTCACTTCTTTGCAGTTAACCTTGCCCCACCCCACCCACATCCAAGCAGCCACTTATCTTGTTTCTACCACTATAGCTTAGTTTTGCTGTTACAGAATTTCACATACATAAAATTCTATGATGTGTACTATTTTGTGATTGGTTTATTTTGCCCCTATAAGATTGTATAGAAAATATATAAATGAATGGCACCTTGCAAGGTGAAATATTGATTTATTGATGTGTGTGTGTGTGTGTGTGTGTGTGATTGTACTGAACCAAAATAGAAAATGCATTTCTTTTTTCATATATTTTTAAAACGTATATTTTTATTGGTTTCAGAGAGGAAGGGAGAAAAAGAAAGAGGGGGAGAGAGAGAGAGAGAGAGAGAGAGAGAGAGAGAGAGAGAAACATCAGTGTTGAGAGAATCATTGATTGGCTGCCTCCTGCGTGCCCTTAATGGAGATTGAGCCTGCAACCTGGGCAAGTGCCATTGACTGGAATTGAACCCAGGACCCTTCAGTCTGCAAGCTGAAGCTCTATCCATTGAGCCAATCCAGCTAGGGCTTAATATATTTTTAATGATTCCAGAGAGGAAGGGAGAAGGAGAGGGAGAGAGAGAGAGAAACATCAATGATGAGAGAATCATTGATTGGCTGCCTCCTGCATGTCCCACACTGGGAATCAAGCCTGCAACCTGGGCATGTGCCCTGACTGGGAATTGAACCGTGACCTCCAGGTTTATAGGTCAATGTTCAACCACTGGGCCACACTGGCCGGGTGAAAATGCATTTCTTACTGTGTGTTGTAATCAAAGAGATTTAAAAGTTACTCTTCTCCTGGAACAGAACCCCGTTTCTTTCCTTTCTGCCTGTCACTCTCCCTGCCTCCTCAGTGTCCCAATTGCATATCAATGACCCCAGTGCTTGGTCTCCCCTTCATACCTTTCAAGTTCTGCTCCTTCCCTTGGGTCACTCCCCACCTGGTCTCACTCACCCTCACACTGCAGAACTCCTACTCATCCATCAGATGCCCTTCTAGTTGGCCTCTCCTCTAGAAAACTCTCTGTTCCTGTCCTCCCCTTTTAGAACTGGTACCAAGTCTTATTCACCTTTATAGTCCCCAGCTCATAGGATGTCATGATTCATAATAGGTATCAGTAAATATTCATTGAATGAATTCGTGAATCCCCGTGCTCTGGGTGATAGGGTTTTAGATAAACCAACCTGATTCTTTCCCAAGACCCCATTCCTGCTTATTTTATGTCTCTAATTTGTTAACAATCATGCTTTACAATCTCCTTTAATTGCCCTGAAACCTTAGTCTTTGAATTTCTTCACACTATGCTCACTGTTAGGCTTTTCATCGTTGTTACTCCCTCCCAACAGGCTGAGGCAAACAACTCATTTATGAGGATGACGTCATAGCGTTATCTTTGTGGCCTTTGCCCCAGGATCCTCCCCAATCTTACCAAAGTGATATAAATTCTGTGACTGTGGATATGGGAGGAAGTACGTAAGATGTGTGTGCGCCTGCACCCAGAAAGATGTTCACCATAATGTCACAGTGGCTACATCTGAGATTTCAGATTATTTCCCAATTATTTTTATTATTATATATTTTTACTGATTTCATAGAGGAAGGGGGAGGGAGAAAGAGAAAGAAACATCAATGATGAGAGAGAATCAGTGATTGCCTGCCTCCTGTACTCCCCCTACTGAGATCAAGCCTGAAAATCAGGGCATGTGCCCTGACTAGGAAACAAACCATGACCTCCTAGTTCATGGGTCGACGCTCAACCACTGACCCACACAGGCAGGGCTCACTTAATTTTGTGTGCTTTTCTGTATGGCTTTAGCTTTCGAACTAAGAACTGCATCCATTACCTACTGCTATGGTAACGCTGCCACAAGCTCTCATGGCCTGCAACAGTAAGCATTTATTACTCACAATTGGTTGTTGACTAGGAGGCTCTGCTGATCTTGGCTGGACTCTCATGTCTGGGCATAGACTGGCTGATCTAGACTGGCCATGACTGGGACAGTGAAGGTGAGTTTGTGCCACATTATTTCTAATCCTGTGGGAGAGCCCATCCTCATGACAATGGCATGAATGCAGGTAAGTCAAATCATGGGAGCAAATGTCAAGTTTCTGCCCCATCACATTGGTTAACGTCCCATTTTTCCAAAACAAGTCATGTGGCTGAGCTTGCAGTCCAAGTGAGAGACACTTATAAATGACATGGCAAGGAGTTTGGGTACAGGGACGGAGGGGTAAAGAATTGGGACCATCATTGCAATCTCCTACAAACGTGTTGTAACTTTATATTCAGAAAAAGCAGTAAAGCTGGTATTGTGCAAGATGGCTGCCAGAGCTTCAGCCCAAATCCTCCAGCTGGTACAGATGAGAGACACCTGTGGAAAGGGGAGGCGGCCATTTCAGCCCCAGAAAAATCTCAAAGTGTCTCGTGAGCTCTGATGGATCACATACCCATCTCTGACCAAATCACTAAGGCTGAGGGACTATAGTGTTCTGATTGGCCACTCCTGAGTCACCTGCCC
Organism: Lasiurus borealis; assembly: GCA_004026805.1. Taxonomy (NCBI): domain Eukaryota; kingdom Metazoa; phylum Chordata; class Mammalia; order Chiroptera; family Vespertilionidae; genus Lasiurus; species Lasiurus borealis. The sequence goes on along the minus strand of PVJN01057955.1, from coordinate 5,114 downwards.
ACTCTTGGAGTTGGGGTGGATTTGTCTGGACTGCGAGCTGGAGAGGGTGGCTCTTCAGAGGAATGTCAAGGATGCTGCAGGAGGGGCTGATGTAGATAAGATGGCCCCGAGGCTCCTGAGACAAGGGCTGGAGTGCACTTCATTGGCATCGGGATGATCCCAGAAGACCCTGAGAGAGTGGGAGAGAAGCCGCTGCAGGTGTGTTCATGAGCTGGGGGACCGGCACTCCGTCTCTCTGGGACTTCCGGGAGACTGCTGACTGTGTCTCAGAGCTGCCCTCCCCTGCTCCCCCATTCCCTGAGAGTGAGGACACGGGTGTTCATCCTCCAATTCCAGTCATCACTGCCAAGGCCTGCTCTGGTGGAATCAACTCTCCATACACCCTCTGCACAGGCGAAGCTGGCTAGGTGGCCAGGGAATGCCTTCGAGCAGAGTCTCAGGTGCTGACAGCAAGAAGCTGGGACTGGTAGGTGGGAGAGGACATGGGCGGGGCATTGACAATGTCTACTGCAGTGGGAAAGACAGGTCATGATGCCAACCAGCTGTTAAGACATTGGCTCATTTTGGTCTGGGTCCTGCTCTCAAGGGAAGGAGGCCACAGGTGCCACCTCTGGGTGGAGTCCCAGAGAAGAAGAAAGCAGAGGGGGTAAGGGCACAGGCTGTGGAATAGGGCTGATATGGGGGCTCTTCCAGTGTTCTCTTGCTGGCTGTGAGACCTTGGGCAAATTACTTAACCTCTCTGAGCCTCAATTTCCTCATCTATAAAATGGGAATATTTAGGGTTGTTTGAAAATTAGATGAAATACTGATTATATAACACTGGGCACATGGTAACTGAAGGTCAAAATAAATGAAGAGATATTTTGTTTATGAATAGATAAATTCAATATCTATTAAAATGCCAATATTTCCTAACTTAGTCTACAGATTCAACACATTCCAATGAAATTCCAGCAAGATATCTTGTGAATATTGACAAACTGATTCTAAAGTTTCTATGGAAAGACAAAAGATCCAAAACAGCCATCACAATACTGAAGAAGAAGAAAAACAAAGTTGAAGGACTAGCATTACCCAACTTCAAGATTTATAAAACCACAGTAATCAAAACAGCATGGTATTAGAGAAAGAATAGACACAAGATCAATGGAGTAGAATAAAGTCCCAGAAAAAAACTCACATAAATATATTCAACTGATCTTTAACAAAGGAACAAAGACAATTTGATGAAGAAAAGACAGTCTTTTCAACAAATAGAGAAAGAACAACTGTACATCCATTTGAGAAAAGAGACAGAAAATAAAGAAGGAAAGAAAAAAAGAATCTAGACATAGACTTTCTACCTTTCACAAAAATAACTCTAAATAGACCATGGATCTAAATGTACAATGAAAAACCATAAAATTTCTAGAAGGTACCAAGGAGAAAATCTAGGATCTAAGTTTAGCAATGAGTTTTTAGTTCAACACTTAAAGCATGGTCCATGAAAGAAAAACTTAGTTAAATTGGGCTTTATTAAAATTTAAAACTTCTGCTTTAAAAAAAAATACTTAAGCTCATTAAAATCTAAGCCAAAGACTTGTAGAAAAATTTTTGCAAAACACATATCCAGTAAAAGATTTATATCCACATTATACAAAAACAATTTTAAAACTCATTAAGAAGATAACCCAATTTTAAAATGGGCAAAAGATTTCAACAGACCATACATACAGATGACCAATAAGCACATGGAAAGATGCTTAACTTAATATGGCTTTAAGGAAATTGCAAATTAAAACAATCATGAGATACATATCTACTAGATGGGCTAACATTTCAAAAACTGACAGTACCAAATGCTGGCAAGAATGCAAAAGCAATGAGGACTCTTGCTCTTTGCTGATAGGAATGCAAATGGTGCAGCCGCTATGCAATAGAGATTTTTTTAAAAAATATATTCTATTGATTTTTTACAGAGAGTAGAGAGAGGAACAGAGAGCTAGAAACATTAATCAGCTGCCTCCTGGACATCCCCTACTGGGGATGTGCCACAACCAAGGTACATGTCCTTGACCGGAATCGAACCTAGGACCTTTCAGGCCACAGGCCAATGCTCTATCCACTGAGCCAAACCATCTTGGCGACAGATTGGTCTAAAAAAAAAATGTTTTTTAATTTATTTTAGAGAGAGAGAAAGAGAGAGGGATAGAGAAATAGAAACATTGACGAGAGAAAACATTGAAAGGCTGCCTCCTGCATGCCCCCTACCAGGGACGGAGCTTACAACCCAGGCATGTGTCCTGACTGGGAATCAAACCAGTGACTTCTTGGTTCAACCACTGAGCAACCTGGCCACGCCAGTTTGGGTTTTTTGTGAAACTAAACATATTTCCACCATCGGATCCCGCAATCACACTTGGCATTTATTCAAAGGAGTTCAAAATATACCCACATAAAACCATGCAGGTGAGTATTTATAGCAGTTTTATTCATAATTGCAAACACGGAAAGCCACCAAGGAGTCTTCAGTGGGTGACTGGACACAGAACCGTGGCACTCCCAGACAAGGGAGTATTATTCAGACCGAAGAGAAATGGAGTATCAATCCACTAAAAACATAGAAGAACCCGGAAAGCATATCACTAAGTGGGAGAAGACAGTCTTAGGAAGCTATACTGTCTGATTTCAATTCTGGAAAAGGCAAAACTCCAGAGACAATAAAAAGACCAGTGGCATCCAGGATTCAGGGCGAGGAGGATGAGTTAGGTGAAACCAGGCTGACCCTCTGACTACTTAGCCACACGGGTCAGGGCTAAAATTAATTCTCTCACTTCTTTAAAAGGCCTGAGGACAGGCTTAACAGAGAGTGAGTGTGTTGTGATGTGGTCTGAGCTGAGCTTGCACTGAGGCAACACTGGGAAGCCCCTGGATTGCAGCCTGAGGTTAATTATTTTGAGGCCCCCAGGCCTGACGCAGAAAAGCCCTGATTCAGTGTGGACTCCTTGGGCAGTGACTGTATAGGAATGACAGACTTCACGTCTGCTCTTTCTCAGGGCCTCAGGTCAATGGCGTTTTCTTTAACTCTGTTTTGGCATAATTTCAGACTCACAGAAAAACTGCAAGGAAAGTACAAAGAATTCATGTGTCCCCTTCCCCTAGCTTTTCCGAATGTCTTCATACCCAGCCACACTGGCTTGATCCTTTCCTGTCTCTTCACAGCCCAGCCAATAGGCTGACCGGCAGGCTCTGACCTGGCTTCCTTCTCATCGTCAATCTGATGAGGACCACAGTGAACATTGAGTGAGCACCTCATTCGTGCCAGGCACTGTCCCGGCACTTTTCACACAGTTCATCCCTCCACCCCCACCCAGCCCTCCAAGTGGGCCCATCCCCACCCCACCCTGCAGATGTGAAAGCTGGGCTCGAGGACTGATGTGCTTTGCCCAAAGTCTCAGAGTCAGCAAGTAGCAGAGCTGGCGTGCAGATGCAGGCCTGGGGCAGGCGAGGAAAGGGCAAAGAATGACTTAAAGAAAATGGGGCGGGAGCCCATTTTGGGGCAGTCAGCCTAGACCACACGTTCCCAAAATGAGCCTTCTGCTGTCGTGTGCAGATGAGATTGGCGCAACTCAGAGACAGCAGGACTGGAGGAAAGAAGGTCTCTTCCTCCCAGAGGGAAGCCCGTGACGCTCATTCTGAATGGCCGGGGCTCAAACACGGACTATGTGGGCATGCGAGTATGAGTGTGTGGGTGTGAATGTGTGTGGATGTGTGACTGTAAGTGTGAACATGTGGGATGTGTGGAAAAGTGTGAGTGGCTATGAACATGTATGGTATGTAAGGACGTGAGTGTGATAAATGTGAACATAGGGGTAAATAAGTAGAATGTGTGAGAGTGTGAATGTGTGTGGATATATGAGAATATGAGTGAAGTGTGTGTGATGTATGAGTGAGTGACTGTGTGAGTGTGAAGGTGTTGGGCAATGAGTCTGTGGGTGGGAGTGAGTGTATATGTGGGTGAGTGTGAGTGTGCGAGTATAAAAGTGAATGTGTAGTCGAAACCGGTTTGGCTCAGTGGATAGAGCATCGGTCTGCGGACTGAAAGGTCCCAGGTCAAGGGCATGTACCTTGGTTGTGGACACATTCCCAGTAGGGGGAGTGCAAGAAGCAGCTGATGGATATATCTCTCTCATCGATGTTTCTAGCTCTCTATCTCTCTCTCCCTTCCTCTCTGTAGAAAATCAATAAAATATATTTTTTAAATTTTTTAAAAAGAAAAAAAATAACCCAATCATAAATCAGTTCATGACTTTACTGGTTCAAAAATTAGTTATAAAAAATCATTAAAAAAAGAATGAATGTGTAAGTTTGAATGTGTGAACATATTAGTGAAGGTGTGAGTGAATGTGTGAGTGTGATTCTGTGTGAATGGGAACAAGCCCTTCTCAGGGAAGCAAACTGCTGGAGCTGCCTGGGTGTGCCTTTGGGACAGCAATGTCCAATGTGGAATTCCCATCTGACCTGCGCAGTTCACCCCTGGTCTGGCCGGCTCCTACTCCCTCTCGAAGGCCAGGCCCTCTGGTCCTTCCTAAGGCCCCTCCTGTCCCCTCGGCTGCCCCATCACAGAGCTCATTACATGCGATGCTTGTGTCTGTTTACTTGTCAGGGCCCCAACCAGACCCCCAGGGCTGGGTCTATTTCCCTCTCTCTCCGCCCCCAGTCAGGGCCGGGCACATGGAAATGTCAGCAAATAGATGGGATAATTGTCATCCCATCACTCCGCTTCATGCCACCGCTGACCTCCAAGTGTTGGCTCCTGCAGTCCCTCTACCTGAATGCCTGTCTCCTTTCCCTTCCCTTTTCTCCACTGACCCTCGGAGACATCTATCAGAGGCCACCTTGTCCAGGAAGCCACCCCTGACCCCTCAAGACTGGGTCCATTGTACTTCACAAAGTTGGGAGTTGTCAGCTGTCTTGTCCACGTGGTTGTAAGGTGTCAGAGGGCAGGAGCCGTGTCTGTTTCAATCTTTATACCTGAGTCCTCAGCATTTGTCACAGGTTAGGCATACCGTAGGGCCAAGAGAGAATGAGTGTGAATAATGAGGAAAGAGAACTGAAGTACTGCTCCCCCCCCC
>PVJN01057954.1:0-12342 GCA_004026805.1 Lasiurus borealis | reverse complement strand
CTGCGGGGACACCCAGCTCCAGCAGCAGGGGCGCAGGGGTGGGTGGGCCTGGGGCGTCGGGGCTCAACCGGGAAGTGGGGGCTTCAGGCGTCTTGGGGGAGGAGCGGAGGAGCCGGGAGGGGAGTGAGGCCGGGGGCTGGGGGGGAGACAGGGTGGGGGGCGTTGGCTGGGGCTCCCCGCGCGGCTGCAGGTCCCGGCCGAGGCCCAGCGAGGCGAGCAGGGCAGTGCCGCGCAGCAGGGCCCGCTGGATCAGCTTGGGGGTCCCGGAGCCGCTGCTGCGTTCGGCCGGGGCCGGCCGCCGGGGCTCCTCGGGTTCTGGGCTCGGCCGAGGGGGGTTACCTGGTGGCGAGGGGGGGCAGAGTTAGGGGATCTGTGGGTGGGGTGCTCCGGATCCCTCCTTGGCCCTGGTGTGAGGACGGAGTTAACACCTCCCCTGCCCCCGCCCATCGCGCCTCCCCCATCGCACACACTCAGGTCTTTCAGGAGTGGGGGCGGGGACCTGGGGGGGGGGGAGGCTGCTCAGGCCAAAGCAGCAGCAAGAGCAAAGCCTGGGAGGCAGCTAGGTGCCCTGGAGCCAGAGAGGGGGGTGCGGGGGGAGGAAAAGGGGTCCCCGGGAGGCAGGCACTGGCCAGATCCTCAATGGCCGGCCAGGAGCACCTGCAGGGGGAGCTTATCTGGGGCAGCAGGTGAACCCCAATGTGCACAACAGCCCAAGACACAGGTCACCGTCCCTAACCCCGGAAGTAGGAAACAGGTCCAGAGAGGCCACTGTTTGTATGATCTAGGGCAGCGGTTCTCAACCTGGGGGTCGAGACCCCTTTGGGGGTCGAACAACCCTTTCACAGGGGTCGCCTAAGACCATCGGAAAATGCAGATATTTACATCACGATGCATAACAGTAGCAACATTTCATGGTTGGGGGTCACCACCACATGAGGAACTGTATGCAAGGGTCGCGGCCTTAGGAAGGTTGAGAACCACTGATCTAGGGAGTGCTGGGGACCGATCTCATTCCGCCGGAGTCCCGGGACCAGAGAGGCTAAGGGCTGCTCTCAGGCTGCACAGCGGTGTGGGGTGGAGCAGGCCCACTCTAGGCAGAGGCAGCAGAACTTTGCTCTCCACCACTTCCCAGCCTTTCTGCTCCGGATGTCAGGACATCCGTGTCCTACGTGGGGGCCTCGGGGACCTGTCAACCCCAATTCTGTCCGGTCCTCTTGGCTCTAGAACCTGTCGTGGCTCTCCAGTGCCACAGAAGGAAGTCCTCGCTCCTTCAGCTGGGCTTCCAAACCCTCCAGTCTTCCCTCCTCCTTCCCTCTCTCTCTGGGCCAAGCGTAGAGTGGGCCCGCCTAGAGTGGAGCACTGGGCGGGGTGTCAAGAGAAAGAACTAAAACGGGGGAAAATGAGCTGCTACTTTGAACCAGGACTTTTTTTTGGGGGGGGGGGAGAGGAGTATCCCCGTTCTCAGCCACAACCCTTACCCAGCCTCTCTGCCCTCTGAAGACAGGTCTCTGCATAAACACTCCCCATCATTTTCAGGCTCTTCCTTAACTGGCGCCTGCTTATTTTTCCAGCTTTGCTCACTCATTCATTCAACAAACTTCTGCCGACAAACTTCCACTGTCAGGGTTGCCCTGGGCTTTGCAGACCCAGGAGGTGCTCTCCTGTCACTGCCTGGCTCTCAACCCTGCTCCGAGTTCCAGACACTTCCTTTTGCTCAGGTCTGGTGAGCCCCACGTCTGCGCACACACTATTCCCTCTGCCCAGTGCGCCTTGCCCACCGGCTCAGATGTCACCTCCTCTGTGAAGCTGGTATGTGATCCCATATAATAAAAGGCAAATATGCAAATGGGCCAAATGGCAGAAAGACAGGTCATTATGATGCACACTGACCACCAGGGGGCAGACGTTCAACATGGGAGCTGCCCTGTGGTCAGTGCGCTCCCACAGGCGGAGCGCCCATCAGCCAGAAGCCCTGAGCTGGGCCTATGGCTGGCGAGCACAGCAGCGGTGCTGGTGGGAGCTTCTCCTGCCTCCTCAGTAGCGCTAAGAATGTCTAGGGAATGCTGTTGGCTGATCTCATTCTGCAAGAGTCCCAGGATCAGAGAGGCTAAGGGCTTGTCTAAGGCTGCACAGCCAGTATGGGGTGGAGCAGGCCTCATTCTAGGCAGGGGTAACAGAGACTTTGCTCTCTACCACTTTCTGAGGGCTCCCAGACTGTGAGAGGGTGCAGGCCGGGCTGAGGGACCCCTTCCCCCCAAGTACACGAATTTCGTGCACTGGGCCTCTAGTTTATAATAAATATATACTTGGTCTTCCTCTCATTTCAGGCACAGAGCTCCTAAAACCCTGGAGATTTTCTAAGTGATAGAGTGACAAAGGTAAAAGGAGCGTCTTTTAAAATTCATAACAAGCCCCTTTGACTACACCTGAGTTCATATTGGTTTCTTGTTGTTGTTTTAAAATATATTTTATTGATTTGTTACAGAGAGGAAGGGAGATAGAGTTAGAAACATCGATGAGAGAGAGACATCAATCAGCTGCCTCCTGCACACCTCCTATTGGGAATGTGCCTGCAACCAAAGTACATGCCCTTGACCAGAATCGAACCTGGGACCTTTCAGTCCGCAGACTGACGCTCTATCCACTGAGCCAAACCAGTCAGGGCTGAGTTCATACTGATGGGGTGACTTTTGGAAAGCCCTTTAGGGATAGTGGTCTGGTGGCCAGAGGAACCAGCCACATCATTAGAGCTGGAACTTCCCAGGGAGGGGCGGGGCTGGAGACTGAGTTCAATCACCAGTGATTTCATCGATCCATTCTATCCACTTCATGACGCCTCTATAAAAACCCCTGCTGAAGGGGCGTGGAGAACTTCCTGGGCAGTGAACACACCTGGCCCTGGGAAAGTGGTACATGCCCACGCCTCTTCCCATATCCCGTGTCCTATGCCTCTCCTCCTTCTGACTGTTCTTGATCTGCATCCTTTATAATAAACTGGTCACCCGGTAAGTAAACTTCTCCCGAGTCCCGTCAGCTGCTCTAGCAAACTATCAGACCCGAGGCGGGCTGGCGGGAACCTCCAATTTATAGCCAGTCGGTCAGAAACACAGGCCACAACCTGGACCTGCCACTGGCATTTGCAGTGGGCGCAGTCTTGAGGGACTGAGCCCTTGACCTGTGGGGTCCCGATAACTAGTGCCAGGCAAACGGTGCCGGAACGGAATGGAACTGGGGCGGAAGGAAGTCTTGCAGGGGGCTGGGAGGTGAAGGTCGTTACTCCTGTGGGCGACTGGGGTGCAGCTGGCGCTAGAGAACCCGGTGTCAGCCAGTGGCTGGGCTGGGGCCGGTGATGTCCTTTCAGGTAACCGTTCCATCTTCCCTCCCTCCCCAGAGCCTGCTGAGGGCACAGTGACTGATCGGTGTGGCTCAGTGGATACAGCGTCGGCCTGCGGACTCCAGGGTCCCAGGTTCAATTCTGGTCAGGGGCATGTACCTTGGCTGCAGGCACATCCCCAGAGTGGGGTATGCAGGAGGCAGCCGATAGATGTCTCTCTCTCATCGATGTTTTTGATTCTCTATCCCTGTCCCTTCCTCTCTTTAAAAAAATCAACATATTAAAAAAAGCAGCAAAATGTTTTTTTAGGCGGCAACAAGGCCACTCACCATTGAGTGTGGGGGGTGTGGAAGGCGATCCTAAGGGGGATGAGTCATCGGAATCCAGGTACCAGGTGGCTTCGTCCATGCGGGACCTCCTCCTGGTTACAGGGAGGGAAGGGAGTTGTGCTTGGTGAGTCCCAGGCCTGCTGGAAGGCAGAGATACTGGAGCTGGGGGCAGTCAGGCACTCACCTCCCGTTCTGGGCTTCCCCAGGCTTGGGGGAGCTGGGACCCCAGGCCCAGCATGCTCGACGTTCTCCATTGCTGGAGTCCTCCTGACGCCGGGGGGACTGGCGGCCCCACGCCTGGCCTGGCTCTGCAGGCTCCACTGTGGAGGGAAAACCCATGGCGTCTGAGCTGAGGTCAAGGCTCTGACCCACGTGCTCTCCCATCATAAGGATCAGGCTCCGGGTAACCGGTTAGAGAATGGGAGCAGGCTGGGCTGCAATCCGTCCCTGGGTGGGTTGTGGCCCACCGAGAACTTAGCAGAATTGGGGCTTCGTAAGTGGGTGCTGGGGTAGGAAGCGGGGGGTGGGGGGCATTTGCGGTTTAGTCGTTAGTACAGACACTGCAGAAATCGACCTGGGTTTGAATTCTGCTCTATTATTAGCTGTGTCCTGTTAGGCAAGTTACTTTTTCCACTTTCCTTATTTATAAAACTTCATAAGGGCAGCTCCCTCACCACGTTATTGTGAGGAATATTAAGTCACTATTAGCAAAACGTTTAGTAGAAAAAAAAGTGGGCTCATAAAACTAGAAAAATACTAGGATCAAACAACTGTTGGACGTTTTAAAAGTTAGTAAAACTTGGGGAACCCCAAGGGACCAGTCTAGACTGATAGGGAAGGGGGGACTGGGGCCGGGTCCGCTGCCAGGGATAAGGTTCGGCAGAGAGGTGAGAGGTGGAGCAAGGGCAGCAGGAGGTGAGGTTTCTTACACTGGATGGCCCGAAACCGGGGAAAGGTGGGCGAGTCCCCAGCTCCGACCTCGAAGACGTTTCTCCTGCGGTCCAGGCCCGGCGAGGCCTGCACAGTGATTCGGTGTTTGAAGTCTGGGTTTGGGAAGGAAGCAGGGCCAGTTCGTGGTTGAAGGAGAGCCAAGATCCCAGCCTGCGGGGGCCCTGGGCCGGCTCGTGGGCCGTGCGGGCACCGGGCCTGGCACGATGGGAATGGGGCCGGGGCCAGTTTACCGCCCGCCTGGGCCCCGGGCTCATCAGTAAGGAAAGCGGACCGGCGGCCTGGACCCGGCACCCGGAGAGCCACCGGCCCGAGGTTCCCAGAGGCCGCCGCCCCGCCCCTCGGCCCGCCCCTTTCCCCGTCTCAGCCACTCTCAGGCCGACATGCAAATATCCTCGCCCGGACCCGCCCACAAACACGCCGAGTCCCAACCCCGATCCGCCCTTCGGCTCACGGACCCACCCACGAACCCCCGGAACCAATCAGCGCGAAGGCCGGGCCCCGCCCCCGCAGCCAGTGGCGGGCGGCGCGCCGGGCCCCGCCCCTTACCGAGGGGCATGCTGATGCGCTCGCCGCCGTCGCGCGCGCGGAGCTTGCTGCGCTTGAAGGTGCCGCGGCGGCGGCGCACGTGCGGCCGCTCGCGGTCCACCTGCTGCAGCAGCAGCGTCAGCTCGCGCTCGAACACCTCCAGCTCCCACTGCGCCAGCAGGTGCTCGCGCCGCCGCAGCTGCTCGGCCTGGGAACGCTGCTCCCGCGCCGCGCGGGTCAGCTCCTCCTCGCGGCTCAGTAGTTCCTGGGCCCGGGGCAGCGGAGACGGTGGGGTCAGACCTGGAGGCCCCCCCCCGGCGTCCGCCCCAACTCTCCGCCCAAAGGAGACCCCGGGACGGACCCCTCCCACCTTCTCCTTGGCCCGCAGCTCATCGAAAAGGCCTTGGATCTCGCGCTTCCAGCCTTCCTGCATGGAATGGAAGGAGTCCCGCGGCATTTCCCGCAGGACCTGCGCCTCCAGCGCCTCCAGCTGCTGCAGGATGGAGGCGAAGTCGGGCCTGCGGTGGGGGTCCTGCGCCCAGCAATCTAGGAGCACAGCATGGAGGTGGTGGTGGGGGGACAGGATCAGAGAGGTCTGTGGGTGCAGGTGCTCTGTCCCTCACCCTCCCGCACCGTCGTCCCCTTACCGGCCATGAGCTGCGCGAAGGGCTCGGGGCAGGTGGACGGGATGGGCAGCGTGAGCTTGTTGACAGCCACTCCGTAGGCCACCGCCAGGCAGTCGATGCCACGGTAGGGCACCTCTCCCGTCAGCAGTTCCCACAATAGCACCCCAAAGCTGTGGCAGAGAGAGAGAAGGGTGTGTCCCTCTCCTCTCCTCTCATTGCCATCTCAGCCCAAAGCAACCAGGAACTAAAAGGCTTGGGCCCCTCCCCCGGAGCTCCACCTGTCTGCCCAGCCCTGGATCTTGGCAGCCACATCTGCCCTCCCGCAGCCCCGCCGCTGGCCCTGGCCCGCCTCCGCCCAGGCCGCACCTCCAGACATCGCTGCCCTTGGAGAAGGTGGAAGCCTTGATGACCTCGGGGGCCATCCAGGCATAGGTGCCGGCCGCGCTCATCTGCGTGGTTTTGTGCCACTCGCGGGCCAGGCCGAAGTCGGTGATCTTCAGGGTCTTGTGCTCCATGTCATCGCCCTCGATGGGCTGCAGCAGCAGAACTGGGGGAGAGAGAGAGGCAGGACTGTGGTGGCTCCGGCTCAGGTGGCAGGGACAAGGGAAGAAGAGCTGGGAGCTCACTGTCCCCCTGACGGACATCTAGCTGGGTCCTGGGGGCGTGGAGGTGATCCTGCCCAGGAAGGAGAGCCCGCTGCTGGGGCTGGGATGGCATCAGACAAAAATAACAATTCTGGGAAGTGTTTCCCGAGGGGCTGCCATCAGCCACGCATTTTACGCTCAGTTCTAGCATCACACACACAAATGTTGCGAGGTGGCATCATCATCCTCATTTTACAGAGGAAGAAACTGAGCAAGGAAATGACTTGGCTAAGGTCACAGACAAACAGATTCAAACCTAGTCTGTGTGGCTCCACAGCCAGGCCTATGACTTTCTCCTAAAACTGCACTGAAGAGCAACCAGCGATACAGCAGCCTCCTTAGCCTGGATGGCCTTCATTTTAAGAGAGACCTGTGTCTTCGTTGCTAAAGCAGGGATGTGAATCAGAACCTCCCTCGGGGCGGGGAGCAGGGGGGAGCCCCTTTGGTGAGAGAGGAAGCCCAACAGGCGCCCAGACCCCGGGCGCCCGTATCGCAGTGCGGCCGGCGCGGCCACTCCCCGGGGAGCGAGCCTCCCACAGATAACCGCGAGTGCGGCTGCCCGTGGGGAGAAAGGGAGGGTCTGAGAAGATGACGGTTCTTGCCCAGAAAGGAGGAGCTTGGGATAAATGTAGGAGTGGATGGTGAGACTTGGCAGGGGCTCATGGCTCGGACCCAAATGGGGCCACCGTATCTGCACAGAGAGAAGCAGCAACTTGCAAACCTCTCATCAGGAAGAAACGTGGCTCCAAGGAGAGGACCAAGTAACAGAATCTCCCGGGCTCTGGAAGGGCTTTTCTGGTGGCAGAGGGCGGCCCTGCAGCCGAGTGCCAGCCACGCCGAGTGCGTTTCTGCCTCTGTGTCACCCCGGAGCACACCTCGGCCCGCCTGCCCCGGTGACAGCTTGCTAATGGGGGCAGCTCAGGGTGCTCGGGGTGGAGCGCCAGCGTGCTGCTGGGTCAGGGGCGGGCCCCGGCACCTCACGCAGCCCAGTGAGTCAGAGAAGACTTTCTCAGAAGAGGTGGCAGAACCGGGGTACTCACTTTTCCAGGCCGAAAAGCCACAACTCCCGAGCCGGCTTCTGGCCACGCTCTCTGGGGCCTGGTGGGGGCAGCTGGCACTGCTACCCAACCCTCCCCCAATGCCCTGGACTCCTGGGGCCTCTGATTGTGTTTCCTTGAGGGTCTCCCCTGCCCTCAGTCCTTTCCATGAAGGTGCCACTCAGAACCTGGCCTCCCCTAAACTTCTGCTCACGGCTCCCAGACGGTTCCGGCTCTCCCAGGTGCCAGCTGCCCGTTGGCATCGCCCATATTTGGACCTCTAGGCCAGAAGTCAATTCAGCTGCCCACCAGCTGGCCCGCCTGATGGCCCTCAACAACCACCTTCATCCTCCCTCCAGGCCTGGCAAATTTTGCCATTTCTCCTAATTCAGAGAATGGTCCTGCAATCTCCCCTCGGCTCTGAGCCGGGCTGGGGCTGAGTGCTGAGCCGTTAATAAAGCCGAGGGTGATAACAAAAGCCGCCTGGGTGGGGGTGGAGTGGGGGGTTGTGAGATCCCGCTTTCTAAAGCCTGGGCATAGGGTCTGCCACCCAGTACCAGCATGCCGAATGCTGGTTGTGCTAAAGACTGTCACTCGCTACCATGTCTCTGTAGACTCTCTCTTCTCCCTCCTCTATCACAACTTACTGTATTTTCCGGCGTATAAGACGACTTTTTAACCCAGGAAAATCTTCTCAAAAGTTGGGGGTCGTCTTATACGCCGGAAAACACGGCATTCTGGCTTGGCTGCTGGAGGCTCAGAACCGGACCATCTGGTAAACCCTACAGGTGCTCATTCCCCAGCACGGCAGCAGGCTGGGGCAGGCGGCCGGAGTGGGCCAGCCAAAGGGGTCTGCGTGCGGGGCTGGGAAGGGACGCCTGTCTCCTCGGCTGCCGGGACCCAGCCATCCTTTTGAAGACCACCCCTCGCTGCTTCCTGGCCGTGCCTCTTCCCCACGTGAGACCTCGGAGACGAGGGGCGCTCCTCCCGGGCCAGTAGCTCAGGCGGGCAGGCCGCCGCTCCTGTCAGCCGCTAATCGGAGGCCCAGATAGCTCCCCCGGAGTCTCAGGGCTCCTCTGTCCGGCGGCCTTTCTGCCACCTCCCACCCCGGCCCGACCTGACGACCTCAGTGTCTCGCCCTCTCCCTGCATCTCCTGTTTTTCGCCAAGCGCTCTGAATTGGTCCCAAACCCAAGTTGCTCCTCTGGTGTCTGCTGTAGACCTTGGCAACGGGGGGGTGGGGGGGTTCAGGTCCATCCGGAGGAGAGAGGGCTAGAGATCCCCCTCTCAGTGCCCCCATTTAGGACGCCCTGGCCCCAGCCCCCTCCCAGGCTGGCCTCTGTGGGGCTCGGGAGTGGCCTAGGCCGCTCACACCTCTTCCGCTTCCCTCCCGTGGTGTCTACTTCTCCTTTCTGGGGGCCTGGCGCAGGTCTCCAACTCGGGGCAGGGGGGGGCCGCGGGTCCTTTGGGGCAGAATTGGGGGAGGTCAGCCCCAGGCCGGGCTGGCTGGTCAGTCCTGTGACTCGTGGGCCTGGAGAATTCCCCCTCCGCTCCCCGCTCCTCCTCACAAGGCCCCCATTGTCCGGGAAAATCACGCCATTGTTTCCTGCCTGCGCCCCCCCCCCTCCCCAGTCCAGGGACTCCCCCGCCCCAATCCCGCAGACAGTACCTCAGGCCGAGGACTGGGGTCTGCAAGGTGGGAGGCCAGGCTGAGGGAGGCTGAGGGCACCCTGCCCGCCCTCTACCACCCAACAGACCTCCGGGAGAGAAGCGGGGGAACTGGAGGGGAGTGGGGGTGCAATCCCCGGCTCCTTCCTCTCCCACAAGCCCCCCACCCCCCGCGCTTTCCTCCCCTGTAGGCAGCTGGACTGGGGAGGGAGCCGAGGCTGGAGCAGGGGCAGGAAGCTGGCTCAGGGGCAGCAGGAAATGCAGGAAGCGGTGGGGAGGGTGGGGAGCAGGGGCCCGGGCTATTGTTCCATTTTTTCTGGAAAGAAAACTGGAGGAAAAACAGAAGATGGAGTCCCCTCCCCCTGGGGCCTTCGGGGAATCCCCCTCAGGCTGGGCTGGGAGTGGGGGGTCCTAGATGGCTAGAACCGAAAAGTGAGGAGGCTGAGAGGTGGGAACTGCCCCCAACTACAGAGGACAGGAGGGGTGGTGGCTGGCAGACGTCCCCTGCCCTCTCTGGCCCCGGCAAGGACTTGTGTATCATGGGGTCCCGGCGTCTCCCTCCAGGCCCCTTGTCCATGGTCAGCTGGGGCCAGCAGGCTCAAAATACACATCGCACCCCTGAGAGATGCCCACACCTCTCCTGCAATCCCACTGTCCCTCCTGCGCTTCCTTTTGCTTACAGCCTACACCCTGGGCCCGCCCAGGCCCAGCCCTGTGTCCCCCACTATGGTGCGGGGTACTGCCTCCTGGCCTTTGCTCTTGTCTGGCCCTGCAATTGGGCGCCTCTCTGAACGCTGACGGGAGCCTGCCTGCCGAGGACGCGCTCTGAACCGGTCACTCCTGGCCGTGGGTCGCCGCTGAGCAGCGTGCAATCCCAAACGGCTGAGGACGGAGGCCTCGTCCCACCACACCCATCCCACGGGCCGATTCCAGGCGAGGCCCGTTGGTTGGCGATCCAGTCCCCCCAACGGCCACACTCAGGACTGGGGACTCACTGTGTGCCGGCAGCAGACGCCGGGGCTGGCCCAGACTCTTAAACCATTTCCCCCTCCCCGTTCCTCCCTTTGTACAGCGTCTGACATCGAGGCTCTGAGTTGAAATAACCACCGAGAGGTCATGCAGCCAGGGGGAGGGGGAGGGGGGGGCCGAAATTGCAGCCCAGGACCACCAGGCTCCCCCCTGGGAGATCTCTGCTCTGCAGTACCCCCGCCCATCGCTCCAGGAGAGAGCCAGCAGCACCAGGGTGAATGTGGGGGGCCGGGCAGGTGAGGGCCAGCACCCAGTGTTCTGCTCCCTTGAGGCGGCCATCATCAGGCAGAACCACCATGGCGCACCTGAGCGATCCCAGTGTTTTAGTTTTGGGTCAAGAACTCCTGCGGCGGCGGGGGCCTGAGAGACTCTGGTGCCTGCGACGCCTGCTTTGGGGGCAGCGGGCATCCCAGTCAACTGGGACCCCCTTAAAGGCGAGAGATTCTGCCTCTAGTACCCAAGAGGCCCTACGGGGAGCGGGCTGGGCAGCCCCCCGCAGGTTCGGTGAGAGTTGGCAGTAGGTGTGCCCTTGGGCCAGGCCCCCCTCCCACCCGCTCCCCCAGACTCACTGTTGTTGGACTTGAGGTCTCGGTGGATGACGGGCACCAGGGCCTCGCAGTGCAGGTAGTGCATCCCGCGGGCAATCTGCACGGCCCAGTTGACCAGCACGTGGGGGGGCACCCGCCGCCCGGCCAGGGCCCGGCTGAGGGGCCCGCCGGCCGCGTACTCCATCACCAGGCACAGGTTGGGCTCCTCGAGGCACACGGCCTTGAGGGCGATGATGTTGGGGTGCGCCAGCATGGCGAAGAGCCGGGCCTCCTGGCGCACGCTCTCGGCCGTCACGCTGATGTCCTCGTCGGGGTCCTGCCGAGCGGCCTTCACGGCCACCAGCTCGCCCCGCCAGCTGCCGCGGTAGACCTTGCCGAAGCCGCCGATGCCGATCACCTCCTCGAGCCGCAGCTCCTGAAAGCTGGCCACCTCGCAGGGGGGCGGGCCGCCCCGAGACACGTAGTTGGACGGAAAGATGCCTACCTGGCCGCCTACCTGGCCCGCCCACCAGCCCTCGTCGCCCGAGATCGCCACGTCCCGGGACAGCACCTCCACACGGTCCCCCTTCCGCAGGGCCAGCTCGTCCTGCCCGTTGGGCTCGTAGTCAAACAAGGCTGTCCACACGGGGTTGGCATAAGCCGCCGCTTTCGGGGACCCCTCCGGCCAGCCGCTGCCACCGCCGCCACCGCCCCCACTGCCGCCGCCGTTCCACGAACCCAGTGGGCTCTTGAGGAAGAGGTTCTTCAGGGGCTCCATGGCCGGGAGCCGGCGTTGGGGCGTGCGGGGGACCGTTCCCGGGTGCCCCCGGTCTCCACCCCTGCTGGCGGCGGAGGCCCTAGTCCCGGAGCCTGGGCATGCGGGCCCTGGCCCTCAGCCCCAGACCCACGCCTCTCTGGGGCGCCAGGAGGGTCGCCTCCTGGCCCGCCGCATCTCGGGCTTTCTGCGGGGGGCCGGCCGAGGCGGTGCGGTCAGGCCCGCGGGCTGGGGCCCCGGGGTCTCTGGCGTCTCACCATGGCCAGCTCAGAGACGGGCCTGGGCGTCCGTCGGCAGTCCCGGGAGCCTGGCCGCCAGCGCCCGCCCCGCGGAAGGTGGAGCCGGTGCGGGGCAGCGCCCGGGCTCCGGCCGCGTCTGGTCGCGCAGGGGTGGCTGGAGCGTCCCCAGCTGGGCCGGGCTGCCCCTTCCTGGCCCAGCTCCCTCGGCCCGATGGCTCCAACCCCCGTTCCCTTCTTCCTCCTCCCTTTGTACTTTGGCCCCGGGGGCGGGAGGCAGAGGTGGAGGGTGGAGTTTCACTTTTTTCCGCTCTTCTCCCTCCTGCAGGAAACAGCATCAGATGACGCGAGCGGGGTAGCACCGCTCCCGGACCGGAGGCGGTGGGAGACGGCGCGGGGCAGTTCCCGGGTCGCGGTGGAGCAGAGCCGGGAGGGAAGGGTGTGGGAGCCCCGACCCCCCGGCGAGGTGGTCCCTCTCGGATTCGGAGGGGCCGCCCCCGCCCTCTGTCTGCATCAGCGCCGGTTAAGAGCCCGGCTCGGCCGCGGAGGAAACCCGGGTCGGGTCTCGGCTCCGAACTTGCGATGCATCCTCTGGGCGCCCCATTCTCCTGCCTGACATGGGGGCTGGCTTTGCAGAGCTGGCGGGGGGCGGGGGGGGCGGG
>PVJN01057953.1:0-12271 GCA_004026805.1 Lasiurus borealis | reverse complement strand
GGGATTTGCACCTGGCTCCTAGGTATGGAGTCCTCCCTCTTACCATTAGCTGTGTTACCCCTGTGCCAGGTCCATCATGGTCATGGAAGGGCTCCAAGGAGTGGAAAGTCTGGGACTGGGCCTGCATCGCAGGCAGCATGTGGACAGGTGTTAGGTATAGGGCAGCTCTGCCTACTGCCAAAGGTGTTCACAGGTGGAGACATGCAGGGTCTATTTCAGACAGCAACTGATTCCAATTTGTTATTAATAAAAACACTTCAAAAAACATTTGGCAATAGACTGCGGGATCCAGCACTATTTATGAGAAAGGTTTAATGGGGGAACTGGCAGCTGCAACAGATGGATGTCGACGGGGCCTCTCCAGAGTGTTCCACTCTGTTTTCCTTTGTCTTTGAATAAATTTGGAGGGTGCCATATGCAAGCCTGGATGGATGGTTTTGAACCACAGCTAATTAAAAGCAGGCACTTCCCTAGGGGTTAATAAAAAAGGAGAAGTGAAATCACCCAGGAGAAATCATCCTTAGTTTGGGCTGTTACCTCCTGAACAGAAGGGCCTTAGTAGCATATGTAGCTACTAAGCCCTTAGGTATCAGCCAGCGATGAAATGAGATGCACGAATCTTGATCTCTCCATCTCCATCTTGGCCTGCCAAAGAACCCTGCCTCACTCTGCTGTGCAGCTCAAGTGTCCAGGCGGCTTCTCTCCAGGCCCTGAACCTTAGCATCTGTGGTGCAAGGCCAGCCCAAGTGCACAGGAGCCCTCATGGAGCGAGTGATGCCCCCTTCAGACCACAGGTGCCTGCAGCTGATCCCACAGGAATGGCCCTGGACCTGGGGGCTGGGGGTGAGGGGAAATAGCCTTCTAGTGACCAGCCTATAGCACCTTAGAAGGCCTCTGGAAATTGGGCCACTTCCCGGAACACACATCTTTTTCTCCTGTGGATGAAGCCCTAGCTACTCAGCACCTTACTTTTGCATATGAAAGGCCTGGTAATTGCTACTTTCATCCTCAGAGCCTGAAAGTGACATGCAAAATTAGCACTTGAGAGGATCCACTTTTAGACCTTGTTGTAAAGCAAAACTTATTATTTGAAGATAAATCAATTTCTGTTGCTTGTATTTGTGGTTTCCCCCAGATGGCTAATTACCAAAGATAAATGTGTATAAACACAAACCTTATCCCTCTCCATCCATCTTCCCAGCCTGTCTGTTTATCCAGAGGTTAATAATTGCAATCCTGTAGTGTATTGCCATAGTAATGGCTTTGATGGGCGCGACAAGTTTATGACCTTTTATTACAAACAGAAGGACATGCATTTCAAAAAAGGAAGGTTATTTTAGAGATGAATGTGCATATAACTAGCCTCTCTGAAACCAAGCCAAAAGGAAAAAAACAGAAAACAAAATAAAAAGGGGGAACCCCCCACCCACAAATGAACAAAACAAACAGCATAAATGTCATGAAAATTAGTTTACAGCAAAATTAAATAAGGTTCCTGCAAGCATTAATTTTCATATTTTCTGTTTATGCACTGTTAGAATTATTTCCCAGCTTTGATTTATGAAAGAGTAAGACCGAGCACTATCATTCAGACATGCACCAAATTCAGTTAAGGGCTGGAACTTCCATTCAGCGGGACTGACTTCCTCTCCGGTGAAAAGGGCAAGAGGAAAGCCATGTGACTCCATAGAGTGGCTTAGGGCCTCTGAACAAGGACTGGGGCTCAGACTGTCTCCCTCCCTTCCTCCCTTCCGCCTTTCCTTTCTTCTTTTGACCTTCCTAATTGTAACACACACTCATTATAATAAGAAAAAAACACAGGATAGTAAAACCTGTCCCTTTCCCCATCTCCCATCCAACTTTTTGGAAAAGATCATTGCTAAAAAATGAATAAATAAAAATGTAATTCTGATATGTGCAAGACAATGTTCTAAGCTATTTTATAAATACATTATTAACATTTTTCCCCCTCATAAGAAAACTTTGGAGGTAGTTAGTTGTCCCTATTTTATAGGTGACAAACAAAAATCAGGAGAAATAAGTAACCCACCCACGACTATATAGGCAGTAACCGAAAGCGGAGAGCTTTAGTCTTTCAGGCTGTGCTAGCAAAATACCACAGGCTGGGGGCTTATAAACAGCAATTCATTTCTCACAGTTCTGGAGCTGGAAGTCTAAGATCAAGATGCTGGTGGATCTGGTGGACCAGTTTCCTGCATAGCTATCTTGGGGCTGGTGGGAGGAGCAAGGGAGCTCTCTGGGTCTCTTTTATAAGGGACCGATCCCAATTATGAGAGCTCAGCCCTCTTGACCTAATAACCTCAAAGCCCACCTCATAACCAATCATCTGGGGTAAGGATTTTAACACATGAATGTGCGGGGACACAGCATTCAGACTAAGGCAAGGAGGAAATCAGATCCCCGTTTGTAGTACCCCCCTTCCCCCAACTCCTGCCCCAACCAGGTTCATGCTCTTAGCTGAGATGCCATCCTACATACTCCCAGACCACAGTGTCATCTAAAACCAGGCACTCTCTTACTTTGGGGAGTTGTTGGAGGAGCCCAGACCACCACTGAAGACCCTGGAGGATATGCCCTGGCTCAAGACCCAGAAAGAGCTAATGTTGCATTTTGAGTCTGAAGGCAGGAAAGAACAGATGTCTCCGTTCAAGGGAGCCAGGCAAGAGTTCTCTCTTACTCATGGGAGGGTCAGCCTTTTTACTCTTCTTAGGCCCATCAACTGATTGAACAAGGCCCACCCACATTAGGGCTGCCAATCTGCTTTACTCAAAATCCACTAATTCAAGTGGGACTCTCATCTAGAAACAGCTTCCAGCCACACCCAGAATAACATTGGCCAAATGTTAGCACCCTGTGACTAGTTAAGTTGTATAAAATGAAGCATCACATCAGCCTAGCTGGTATGGCTCAGTGGATAGAGCATCATCCTGAGGACTGAAGGTCCCAGGTTCAGTTCTGGTCAAGAAGCTCCCATGGGGGAGGGCCACTCAGCCAGAAGCCAGGCTCATAGCTGGTGAGCCCAGTGGCAGTGGAGGGAGCCTCCTGACTCCCAGATTGCAAGAGGGCACAGACTGGGCTGAGGGACCCCTGAGTGCATGAATTTCATGCACTGGGCCTCTAGTAGATTATAGGATACCAAAGTCTCCATCAAGAAGATCAGAATGCAGTGGAAACGGGTTTGACTCAGTGGATAGACTGTTGGCCTGCGGACTGAAAGGTCCCAGGTTTGATTTCAGTCAAGGGCATGTATCTTAGTTGCAGGCACATCCCCAGTAGGGGTGTGCAGGAGGCAGCTGATCAATGTTTCTCTCTCATCGATGTTTCTGACTCTCTGTCTCTCTCCCTTCCTCTCTGTAAAAAAAAATCAATAAAAAAGAAAGAAAGAAAGAAAAGTTCAAAATGCAGGCTGAGATTCTTGGAGAAAAACAGTGAGGCCTTCCCTGCCACCATATTCTGTTCAGCTGCTATTATCTCTTTTAATTATAGGGTGAAGCTGCTATGGTGACGTGGGTACCAAATAGGGATGGGACTTTTTTTCAGCTATCTATACTCGAACGAGGTGGCTGAACCAATAACGACATTGGTTTTCCTCATAAATTTATTATGAATGCAAACAAGTCACAAGCCCTCTTGATCAAATGGTTTTTCAGTTAATCACTATGGAGATCAGAGGGGACATAACACACAGAGGATGTTACAAAGGCTCTAGAATTCTAGAGCACCGACTGAACAGTGCACTGTGGCTGGATTCTATCCCAGGTTGTAAGAGGAAACATATGCCTGCTGTTGCTATAGTTCCGTGGTGCATGATGTCCATCTTCATCTATGATGACTTCACTTCCTGCCATAGGTCGGCAAGGTCCTAAGTGGACATGTTTTTCTTTAAAAATTCAATTCAGGGCTCGGCTGGTGTGGCTAAGTGGTTGACTGTTGACCCATGAACCAACAAATGGAGGTTTGATTTTGGGTCAGGGCAGATGCCAGATTGTGGGCTTAACTGCCAGTAGGCAGTGTGCAGGAGGCATCCAAACAATGATTTTCTCTCGTTCCCTCTCCCTTCCTCTCTCTAAAATCAATAAAAACATATTCTTAAAAAATTTAACTCAGGTCTTTTCCAGGAAAGCATGTCTGTGCTCTGACCAGCAGTGATCCCCTAGGTCCTAGGACCTAGGACATTTCCATATGATGGTCCTTTACTCCCTGTCACAATTTCACTACTAAAGCTCCATTCTTTTGGCTCTTAAAGGCTTCTTGCTTTTCAAAGGTTCTCCCGCTTAAGGAGTACTATTCCCTGGAATGGCACCCAGCTTAGTCCCTCAGCTGCTAAGGGAATTAGTTGTCAACAACTGAGGTCTAGGCCTGGAACTCACAGTGAGCTCGTAGGAGGAAATGGGCTCTGCAAAGCACCTGGACAGAGCCGACAGGGCAGCCTGAGCTCCCGGAGGCCCAAAGCCCACTCTTCTGATGCACTTCTCATTGATTCACAGCACCGAAGGCAGAGGTGGTGATCGGGCCATGCTGAAGCTCCTGCCAGCTTAGGGTCCCAGGTAAGAACATCCTTCTCTGCGGATGCTCTGTGTCCCGAAGGCTCAGGTTGGCAGGATAACTTTCAGCCTTAAGTGGCATCTCAGGCTCTTGTGGCTCCCAAAGCCCTGCTTGTCCTTCCTAGGCTTGGCGTGGCCACCAACAGGCCCACAGACCTGCAGTGTCTCCCCCCCACCAGGCTGCTCCAGGTCCTATGGCCAGCCTGAGCCCATCGCTTCCCTCTCAGAAACTAGTCCTGGCTCAAATCTGCATGGAGCCCAAGCCATTATTTGGCTCTTTTCTCTCCATTCATTGTGGATTTTTAAGACTTTACCCTCAGTCACTGCCAGGCCTCTGGCTTCTGACCTTGAATCCTTAGACTTTGCAACTCTTTCAGGGCCTTAAATTGCCTTTGCCACCCTCCCACTCACTTGATCAAAGCTCCTTGGGTCCTTATACCAGCTGAATCTCTCTGCTTCAGTTTACTCATCTGTAAAATGAGAGAAATGGTAGTATCTACCTTATAAAATTGTGATGGGGGCTAAATGACTTAATTCATATAAAGTACTTAAAATGGTCTCTGACATATAGAAAGTGCTTAATAAATGTTAGATATTATTATAATCATTGATTGTATGTTCACTTTCTCCAGATTCCAGGCCTATATTGCCAACTCTCCAGAATCCAAGCCTACCATCCAGGCTAATTCCCCCATGTCCCAGCTTCTCAGTCTTGAGTTCCTCTCTTTCCCTGGGTTTGTATTGCTGGGTGGGTGCCTGCAGGTCTCAAATTTTGCTGACTCAAATTTCAACTGAAGGAGGCCCAGCATCGCACGCTGCCACCTCCCAACCCCACCCACTCAGGGGAAGCTGGGGCTGCTCTTGGAAACGCAGCCCTGAGCTGATGTGAGGATGATGTACTATGTGAGATGGTGGAAGTGACATTGCTAATGAGGGAAATCAACTGCTCCAACCAGAGCTGGAATCTAAGGGAGGAAATGACAGGGGCCCATGAATATATGGTCCTGACCGAAGCCCTGCCAGAAATCAGTCTCAGCTGGAAAATTGAGCTGTGATTATTACAAAGAGCCGGAATGATCGCTTCAGTCATGATGCTTCGGGAGCTCTATAAAGAGCAGCCCAAACAATTTCGACATTAAGTGTTAAGAGAGAGAAAAATGGTTTGTAAAGGAGGATCTTGTTATTCCCTGAAAAGCTACTATGAAGACGTCAGGCGTATGGAAATAACAGATGGGAAAGGCATGCTGAGATCATTACTCTGAACTCTTAAGTGCCGTTATTGACAAGCACAACCCACATCGCTGGGCAAATAGATGCGCCTGAGAGTAGGAGGGAGATGCATAAAGAAGGGAAAGCAGAAACCAGATATTTCAAAACATCAGGGGGTGGAGAGAAATTGCATTAGGATGATGGCATTCTTCAAAGTAAAGAAGGAAGGCAAGGTTTGGGGAGAATGTGAGCAAGGGAGATCCCATCAAAAGTTAATTAACTGACTAATTTGTTTTCATTTATAGGTCACATAGTAGTTCTTAGTGAGGGGGAAGGGGGAGGTCACTTTGAAAATCTAATGAAAGCTCTGGCGTCAATTTCTAAAAAGTGCCCTTACTAATTAATGCATGGTCAATTTGGGGCAAACAGTGTGTGGGACATTAGTGGGCTAGAAATTAAAGGGTTCCCAATGGTGCCTAAAAATAGTCTTTTTTTTTTTTCCTGTGGGAAGGGATATGGAGATAACCAACATTTAGACCATGGACTTCTTACGGGGCAGATTCCTGGGGATTACATCGACATGGGCCCTTTGCTATGGCCCCATGCCTCAGCTCCAGATTTGGATAAGGTGTGTTGGTGTGGTTACAGGTTTCCCTATATTCTTCTTGCTCTAGTGCATGACTAAAATCAGGCTAAGAGACATCTCAATTCCTGTTCTATCTGTGTGAATCAATAGGGGTACCATTAGAATTTCTTGCCTTTGCTCCACAGACTGGCCCAGGCTCTGCTAAGCCTTCCAAGGCAAGAACCACCCCCACTGCTTAAGCAACAGGCCACCCCTTGCTTGTTGCAATAGAAACAAGGGAGTTTCTTTATGAAAAGAAAATGGTCCAACAAAACAGATCCCAATGGAGATTCTTTTATGGCAGCAAGACATTTTAACTTTTTTGTTCCTCCTTCCAAATTCTCTACCCCTGATCCCAGTGTTCAGTTGAGGGTCCCTGGCCTATATCAAGGTCCAGCTACCCCACCCCACTCTACTCTGAGTAGACAAAAATGTTCCAAAGTGTAAATCCATACCTTAGTAAAGTCCCACAGGGACACTGACAGCTTGGAACATACTTGTTTGAATCAAGTCAAGTAGATTTCTTTGCTGAAGGCCTTCTAGCAGCTGGTACTAACCCTTGGGCTAGGCACCCTGCTGATGACTTTATATCAGTGAGCACTTTTGCACCTCCAGTCTGTTCTAGGAGGTGCCTACTATGAATTCCTGGACTTTTCAAGATGAGTAAAGACATGTTTAAAGATGCTGAGTAACTTGCCCCAAGTTGCACAGCTAGTTAAGTGTCAAAGTCTAGATTCAAAGCTAGTTCCATCTGTTGCCAGAACTCATGTGCTTTATAGACAATAGGTCCTTCCAGTATGCTAATATGTATTAGGGTGATGCATCAGACAGGGTAACCCAAATTTACCCAATCACATGTAACAGATCAGGCTCTCCAAGAAGCAGACTCTAGTAGCCTGAGATTTGTGTGCAGAAAGGTTATTGGTGGAAGGGGAGGGGGTCCCTATTAGGATCAATACCTGTTAAAGGAAGCAAGACTGAGTCAATGAAGAACCTAATGTTGTCCAATCCTATAGAGAGCTCTGCAGGTGGTAAGGCCATTCAGAGTCGCCCCAGAATGGGGCAAGACAGCTATTCTTTGTTAAATATAATATCACTGCTTAGGGATACTCCCTTTTGAGCATTAGAAGATACAGGCTGACTTGGGATGGGAGCTTGGTCATGAGTGAGGCAGCCGTCTTTAGCTGAGGGCATGTTCTGACAGTATCACCTACATCCCAGCATCCTGCTTTGGAGGAGCTGCTCCAAACAAAGTGCTACATGAAACAACACCCTTTGAGAAAGCTATTCAGAAATTGGAGTTTAGAGATAAACAAATCACTGGTTGGGAACCCTGGGTCTCTTACCACATTTATGCACTTAGAGCTTCTAATAGCAAACAGTGATACTATATGAGTCTACCCAGTTTAGCTACTTGCAGGGATGCTTAGGCACAATTTAGGCACAATCTTTGTAAGGTAAGCTAAGAAAATCTACATATAGGATTTAGAATAAATGATTAATATTGACTTAAGCTCATTTGTGGCAGAGATAGGACTAGAATAGTTTCCCTTGCTCTCATTTCATTGTTCTTCCCATTGCACCTGCCAGTTTTTGGTTCTGGGGACAGGGATGTGAAGAAGTTATATTCAGGAATCCCTTAACCAAAAGGACAGATGACCTTATGATTTGAAAGCTCTATTTTGAGGCCAGTTAAAAGAGAGAAATTTCAGTTCATTGCTCATTTGTCATTCACCAGGACTGGGATGTCCCTGGGCAATGCTAAGTTAACATTCAGCTGCGTCTATAATATGACACACAATATGCCGAAAGGTAGGCATTAAAGACCTTTGATGGTGTTAAAAGAAGGTAATACAGCTTCCCAGGAGTGATAAGAGCAGGAACAAATGTAAACTGAAGATCAAACGTCAGCCTGCTACACAAGACAAGACTGGGACGAGACACAAGAGAGCCTCGGAGGAGAAGAGGAGGTGTACAGGAACAGCACTCTGAAACAGGAACATGCCTGATCTCCAAAATAAACAGATGGACAGATCACAGCCTCATTTAGATGCTGCTTTGAGATGACTGCCGCTAGGGTTTTGTTCTCTCTTCTATAAGTAGTTCACAGCTTTGCCAGAATATAAATAGAGTACATTGAGACTTAGATCTTGAAGGGACCTAAAAGAATTGATTGCCTCTTTTCATTACTTTCTTGATCAGAAATGTAAAGCCCACAGAAGTTCATTGATTTGCCTAAGATGACACAGGTAATTAGTAACAGAACAGGATGGGAAGTCAGATCTCTGTCACTCAAGTATTCAGTCATTCTACAGATATAGAACACTTTATGTACACAGTCCCTGGGCTTGAACCAAAATAACTATAGGGTTGAATGGAACATGCCACTTGTTTTCAAGAGGTTCCTAA
Source organism: Lasiurus borealis (assembly GCA_004026805.1). Classification (NCBI taxonomy): domain Eukaryota; kingdom Metazoa; phylum Chordata; class Mammalia; order Chiroptera; family Vespertilionidae; genus Lasiurus; species Lasiurus borealis. Next base: position 3,463 of record PVJN01057953.1, on the reverse strand, counting down.
TCAATTGGGCAGAGAGACCCATGAAGAAATAATGAGAGGACAGAATAATAGTAACTTCACTATGAAAGCATTTCCACAATGCTAAGTAACATGTACAAAATGCTGAAAGGCACTGGCTATTACAGTGATGTTGAAGAATTGGTATATGCTGCTTTACATCCACCCCAGAACTCTTCTGAAGGAAACCAGTCTCTTTAATTTTCAGCCATAACTCTGCCCATGTCCAGAACCAACCCTCACTGTTTTAGGTCCAAATTCAGTTAGTTTGGGATTGCTTCTGCCAACATGGTCCTAGTGTTCTGTGTGCTTGACTACCTACTTTTGGCATAACTTCAGATAGCACAAGTAGGAAAGAATGTATCAGAAGGAGAGAGGGATTTCTTGCAGTAAATTCCTCCAGGTGTCTGTCTCCATGCCTCTGCTTTCTCTCCTTCTCCATTTCAGCCTATGACACGGGCTTCTCTTTGTGTATTTTCCCCACTTTTCTGCTCTCTCTGGTCTACATTTTTTTTTTTTTGCTTATTTGTTACTGTGCTTATATTTCAGTTAAATCAGCTACTGCTTTTGAGATTATATGACTGTAGAACTCCAGTGTCTACTGCTGTTTGGTTTGCCTGTAACTTCCGTGCTTCTTAAGAGAGAGAATGAATTAAAATTGGCTCAACTTGGACCAGCTCCCATTTCTAGTCAAGTGGTCAGTGAAGTGTGGTCAGCACTTATGGCCCAAAACCTTAAGGCATTTGCTGTCATCCTGGCTGTGAATCATCCATTAGCTCCAAGTGGCAAGAGCTGGGCAGACACTCTGAACATGCCTACCAATCAGTGACTTTAAATCATAGCCTTTATTATACTTTCTAAAGTCAAGAAGACACTTGCTTTAGTTTTTCTGTTTTCTCTCAAGCTCTTCATGGTAGTGTGTTAGCTTCACTGATTGTTCAGTGTATTAGTCAGCTTGGGCTGTCACAACAGAATGGAATGTCATAACAGAATGCTCATGTGGGTTCTGGAGGGACACAATCCAATCTATCGCACCCAGCAGTCCTTTTCTAACTGGGACCCCTTCCAGTAGCTGGGGTTCCTTGTTCCAGGGATCTCACTTCAGGTCGTGGGCCATTTGCTTCCAATGAAGCTATAAAAGCCATGTGAAAACTGGACAAACATTAAGTCAGGCACAATTAATCCAGATCTTTAAGAGAGTGGTTATTCTTGGGAGGCAGTGACCAGAAGGACGTCTGAGAAGATATTTCTTAATCTGGGTGCTGGTTACATGGCTGCGTTCAAATTGTGAACATTCATCAATGACATATGTATTTCTTCTTAGAGTATGTTTGTTTCAGTTACCCAGTGCTGTGTAATAAATCTCCCAAAACGTGGTGGCTTAAAGCAACAACATTAATTTTCCTCACCAGTATGTAATTGGGGTGGGGCTTGGCAGGGATAACTTAGCTTTTCCCCATTTGGTTTCAGCAGGGAAGGCTAAGCACTGGAATCATCTAAAGACTTGCTCTCCCAGGTCTTGCCATTGATGCTAGCTATCTAGTGAAACCGTGCCTGGCACCATTGCTGCAACACCGTCAGGGGGCCTCCCTGTGTGGCCTGGGCTTCCTCACCGCATGCTGGCTCCTATCCAAATGGTGAGCAAAGTCAGCAGAAGCCATACTAGCTTTTATGACCCAGTCTTCAATGAGTAGTATCCCTCACCCTGCGTTTTGTTCCTTAAAGCAGCATGGACGCTCATGCAATTTTAAGGTGAGGAGAAATAGATTCCATCTACAGATGGGGAATTGCCATGTTCTAAAAGACTATGGGACTGGATATGTTGCTATGGCAAATTGGGGAAAAATATATCCTGCTACAATGTTTTACTTTAATCAAAAGTTTAAACACAACAACATTAGGAAGAATAAAATTGTAAAACAATAGCAGATACCTTGGGAGAAACAAGTTGAGGTAAATAATAAACCAGGTCCCCATCAAGAAGTTTAAAGTCACATCCCATTTCTTTATCTAAAGAGCCCCTATCATTATAAAAACCTTTGATATGTAACCATCTTATGTAGAGAAAAAGAATAAACAAAAAGCCAACAGCAACCCACTTTGTGGTGGTAGACAGGTTATTACACAGGGCTGGTTTTATTTTTTTTCCAGTCATTTGTGATCATAATGGAAAAAAGGAACATTATCTACAAAATAGGAGGTTGCAGTGTGCAGGAAATGGAGCATGAAAAGGATTTGTGCTGTGATGTAGAGATTAGAAAAAAACTACCCATGTGAATTAATAAATGGAATGCAAATACAGTACATTCAAGTGTAACTTCAGTGCAACGTCAAAGGGTTTGTTGCATGAAGAAATACACATTTTTTCTGAAGCAATATTAAATACCAATTTCTCTTTTTTTCAGAATGGAGCATGATTCTATTGGAATGGTTTGAAAAGCTTTTCAATTCCAAGGTGATGTCAGAGTTCATTCCTATTGAAACACCGGATGTTATTTTCCTAGTCATCATTCCCTCTTTGCTCAGCTTTAGGCCACACCCAAACATTCATTTGTCCTTCCTTATGCCATGGTATTCCATCTCTGTTCTCAGGAAACTTCTCAGAACCTCATTGCTTCATTTCCATCTTATCCGTGCTCCATGCCTACATCACCTTCCTCCTGACTTTCTCTATCTCATCACTTATATTCTTCCTCCCCCTAGACCTTGAACTTGAGGGCAGAATTAATTTGCTACATTTTGCCTCTCTGAGAAATGAGTCTCTTCCCCCACAGGCTTTCTTATCCCTGGCCACTTTAAATAATTATTCCATTTGTTAAAAAACTGATACTTGGTCTCATTCTAATATTAGTCTGAGAGCTCAACAACACTAATATAGGAGAACAGACACCATCTGGGGTTGCAACTGCCAAGGCTGATCATGGGTAGGATGTAGGACCTGGCTCAAATGGTGCAGAGCCACTAGGCATAATTACACCATTGACATCTTCATTGCCACCTCAGGATATGGTTAAAGATAAAAAAAATGAAATGGAATTTTAATGATTTTCAGAAAAGGGTAGGGTGTAGATTCCCAAGGGTAGCATGTGTCTTGTTATCTTAGGCCCAGGCCTTAACTCAACTATTTTTCCCCAAGAGATAAAACTCCTTCTAATTCAACACAGGTGTTGAATCAATTCTAATCTCATACAGCATATTCACTGCTGCAGCCCCACGCACACTTGCTGGAGTCTCAATTAATATTTATTAAATGAATTAAGAACTGTCTATCTCATGTATCATTAAGTTATTCAAACCCTAAAAGTGAATACTCTCAGAAAAAGTATTGTCAAAATGAATTATTTTGAATGTATTTCTCTTTCCAGCAGTGACGCAAGGCATCATTTGGTACTGTCAGCATGAATGAAAATTGTGCTGGGCTTCTCATGGGCAGGATGATAAAGCACATAAGCCTGCCATCCAGCCT
>PVJN01057952.1:0-12301 GCA_004026805.1 Lasiurus borealis | reverse complement strand
TGAGGATATGTTTATTGGTCTTAGAGAGAGGAAGAGAGAAAAAGAGATTTTTGTTGATTTTTTTAAATGTTTTTATTGATTTCAGAGAAGGAGGAAGAGGGAGAGAGACATAGAAATATCAATGGATAGAGAATCATTGGCCCACTGCCTCCTGCACACACACACACACACACACACACACACACACACACACACACACGCACACACTGGAGAGCCCACAACCAGATATGCACCCTGACCTGAAACCAAATGGTGACCTCATGGTTCATAAAATGACACTCAACCACTGAGTCACACCTGTTTATTGATTTTAGAGAGAGGAAGAGAGAGAGAGAAACACCAATGTGAGAGAGAATCATGGATTGGTTGTCTTTTGTACACACCTGCCTGGGTGTACAGGACCACACTCCTACAACTTTGGTGTACAGGACCACACTCCCACCAACTGAGTCACTGGCCAGGGCTTTCTCTGAACATTTTAAGGTTTAGTTTAACATAGTGAATAAGACTAGAGATAAAGTTCTGGTTCTGTATATCTACACTGTGAAAACTGAACCTGTCTGTGCCTTAGTTTCTCTACCAATAAAATGAGGATGTTGAGACCAAGTTCATGAAGTTGTAGATAATGAGTAATTATGTAACTTTAAAACCTTTAGAATACAATCTGGCCTGTAGATACTAAAACAAATCTCACCTATTCACTGCTAGGCCTCTCAGACAAAACTAAACTTACTGGCCTTCCTCAGCAGGCCACCTCCCTATTTTTAAAGAATTAGGTGCTACTCTTTATCATTGGTGCTTTGAATTCCACAGTATCATCCTGTACTAGAGGCTCAGTGCACAAAAATGTGTGCACTCAGGGGGTCCCTCAGCTCAGCCTCACCCTCTCTCAGACCATGACCCCTTAGGGGGTAGGAGTGTGTCCACCTGCCAACTTAGGTCTGCTCCCAGGGTATGAGGCCTAATCTGGCTGTCAGAAATCCCTCTGGCAGCCCAGGAGCCTTTGGGGGATGTCCAACTGATGGCTTAGGTCCATTTCCCCAGGAGGAGCAGGCCTAAGCAGCAGTCAAACATCCTGAGCACTGCTGCTGAGGCATGAGAGGCTCCTGCCACCACCACTGTGCTCTGTTTGTGGCTGAGTGGAGCTTCCCCTGTGGGAGCACACTGACCACCAGGGGGTAGCTCCTGCGTTGAGTATCTGCCACCTGGTGGTCAGTGGCATCATAGCACCCGGTCATTCTGCCATTAGGGTCAATTTGCATCTTACCTTTTTAATATATATAAAGATCCAGCGTCTGTAACTTGCAAAACAACTGAAGGCTTGACTGAACATCAGAAATCAGGCATGCTGGGTCACCATGGAAACCCAGCACTGACTGCTGCACTGCAGATGCCATAGCAACCCAGCACTGACTGCCAAGGGGACTACAATCAGGCCCAGAAAGAGTCTGGGAGAGAAAAAGCAGGGCCTGCTTACAGCCAGTGTTAGGTTGGCATGGCAGAAGTCAGTCCTGCAGTCAGTGAGCATAGGGTCAATTAACATTAAGTGAACATGGGATCATTAATATGTCTTTGAGAGTAGTTGAGAATATAAAGTACAGTATAGAGCAATTGCTTATATTATTTCCCATAAAACTATTTTCAACTAAGATATTATCTTTTATTTAAAATGTATCTTTATTATTTGAAAGTATTACAGATGTCCTTTGGTTTTAGTTTTCTACTTTTTCCCATTGATCTCCTCTACCCTGCACCCACCCCTTTTAGGCCTTCACCAGACTATTTGTGTCCATGGTCTATTCCTATCTAATACATAAAAATCTAGAAAGATTTAGAGAAAAGAAAAGATATGCCAGGCAAATATTGACCATAAGAGCTGAAGTTGCTGCATGAATACTGGATACAGGCTTGAAGCCAAAACATAAATCATAAGATAAAGTTAATCATTGTAACATAACAAAAGGTTCCTTTCACTAAAGAGATAAGATGGTTCCCAATACTTATACACATAATAGAACAGTGTGGTGGTTCAGAATGAGCCTCACCAAGATGTGTCTCAGTGGTATGCAGATTTTTGAGCTAAAGGCAATTTTAGCTTCAGGCTCAAGTGAAAATTCTTCTCTTATTTAACTACCTAAAAAAAATTAAATTAGATAATAACAGATTATCTTATATAATAAAAAGCTAATATGCAAATCAAACAGCAAAATGATCAATCGCTATGACATGCACTGACCACTAGGGAGCAGATGCTCAATGCAGGAGCTGTCCTCTGGTGGTCAGTGTGCTTCCATAGGAGGAGCACCGCTCTGCAAAAAGCTGGGCTCATGGCTGGCTTGTGCACCAGCAGTGGTAGGAGCCTCTCCCGCCTCCACGGCAGTGCTAAAGATGTCTGTTGGCTTAGGCACACTCCCTATGGGACATCAGTCAGACATCCCCTGAGGGCTCCCAGACTGTAAGAGGGTGCAGATGGACCTGAGGGACGCCCCTCCCTTCAAGTGCACGAATTTCATGCAGTAGGCCTCTAGTAAGCATAATAAAAACCCAGAGACCAAACAGCAGAATGACCAGAATGACCAGTTGACTAGTCGCTATGATGCGCACTCACCGCTTGGGGCCAGACACTCAGTACAGGAGCTGCCCCCAAGTGGTCAGTGTGCTCCCACAGTGGGAGTGCCAGTCCATTGACTAGGAAGAGCTGCACTCCCAGAACAGGCTGATCCCCGCAGGCCATGCCCATCACCAGTGCATGAATCCCATGCTCCAGGCCTCTAGTTTTTATATCTATTCTCCCTCATCCTTTTGCCCCAGTTCTTTCTTTCTTTTCCTTATTTGCTAAGTACTATTCTATTGATTAAATGTAGCAAAATTTATTTAACTAATTGATTGACAAATATTTCAGTTGTTTCCACATTTTACCTGCTATGAATACATTTTTTAACATGTTTTATGTATATATAAGCCATTTACTTGGGATATGCAACAAAAAGTTATATTCCTTGGTCAAAAAGATGTTTTGACTTTAATATATTTAAATAAATTGCCAGAAATGTTCCTAATGTGGCTCTACTCAGTGCATGGGTACTCCCATTGCCCCACATTTTTGCAAATGCTTAGTGTATATTTAATTTTAATTTTCATTATATTTAATTTTAGTTGTTCTAATGAGTTTGCATTGGTTCTCATTGTGATTTGATTCTTTTCATTTCCCTATAATAATAATGGTGAGCACCTTTTCATATGTGTATATATATGTAAAATCCATTCCTTTGCCTCCCTGTGAAGTTCCTGTTTGAATCATTTGCTTAAAATTTTAATGAGTTGTTCATCTTTCTATTAATTGTAAGGCTTTATTTTTTCAGCTAAAGCATTGTAAATATTTTCTCTCTCTGTGGCTTGACTTTTCATATTTATTATGGAATCATTTTAAGTAGACTCTTTAAAATAAACTTTAATGTTAACTTTTTTTATGGATACTGTCTTTTATGTTCTGCCTAAGAAATTTTTGCTTTCCTCAAGCTTATGACAATATTATTATATTTTCTCCTTTTAGAATTCTTTTTTTTGTTTGTTTGTTTGGTTTTTTAAATTAAATCTTTATTATTCAGATTATTACATTTGTTTCTCTTTTTTCCCCTCCATAGCACCCCTCCACCCAGCTCCCACCCCTCCCTCTGCCCTTAGCTCCCTCCCATTGATCTCATCCATAGGTGTATGATTTTTGTCCAGTCTCTCCCTGTACACCCCTCACCCCTTTCCCCGTGAGAATTATCAGTCCACTCCCTTTCTGTGCCCCTGATTCTATTATATTCACCAGTTTATTCTGTTGATCAAATTTTTAATTCACTTAATTTTTTAGATTCACTTTTTGATAGGTATGTATTTGTTGTTCATACTTTTTTGGCTTTTACCTTTTTCTTCTTCCTCTTCTAAAAGAGTACCTTTCAGCATTTCATATAATACTGGTTTGGAGTTGATGAACTCCTTTAGCTTTTTCTTATCTGTGAAGCTCTTTATCTGCCCTTCAATTCTGAATGTTAGCTTTGCTGGATAGATTATTCTTGGTTGTAGGTTCTTGCTATTCATCACGTTGGATATTTCTTGCCACTCCCGTCTGGCCTGCATCGTTTCTGTTGAGAAATCAGCTGACATTCGTATGGGTGCTCTCTTGTAGGTAATGAACTGTTTTTCTCTTGCTGCTTTTAATATTCTCTCTTTGTCTTTTGCTCTTGGTATTTTAATTATGATGTGTCTTGGTGTGTTCCTCTTTGGATTCCTTTTATATGGGGTTCTGTGTACTTCCTGGACTTCTAAGTCTATTTCTTTTACCAGATGTGGGAAGTTTTCAGTCATTATTTCTTCAAATAGGTTTTCAGTACCTTGCTCTCTCTCTTCCTCTGGTACCCCCACAATTCTGATGTTGGTACACTTTAAGCTGACCCAGAGTCTCCTTACATTATATTCACATTTTTGGATTCTTTTCTCTTCTTGCTTTTCCAGTTGAGTGTTTTCTGCTTCTTTATATTTCAAATTTTTGACTTGATTCTTGCCATTCTCTAGTCTGCTGTTAGGACTCTGTATAATATTTTTTTATTTCAGTCAATGTCTCTAGTTGGTCCTTTTTCATCTCCTCTTGGGACTGGCTAAATTTATGCATCATCTCTAGCATCTCTAGTTGGTCCTTTTGCATCTCTTCTTGAGACTTGATAAACTTATCCATCTTTTCTAGCATATTCTTGAAAAACCTTATAAGTGTGGTTTTGAACTCTATATCCAGTCGTTTTTTTTCCCTCCATTTCTTTTTGTGATCCCTTCCCTTGTCTTGGCATTTTCACTATGTCAGGGAAGCTTCTGTACTTGCAAAACCGCAGAAACCTCTGTTGAGCTTGGGATGGGTGGAGTCTCAGGGCTTAAGGGACCGCCTTGCCTTCCATTCGGCCTCGCCCTCCTAGGCCCCGAGTCTCACGTGACTGGGTAATCACTGGAGCGGTCCTTGTGCAAGAGCGCCCTCAGTGCCTCTAGACCGCTGCCTTTCCAGCTCCCCTAAGCACCAGAACCACACAAGTCTAGATCTCCAGGGTTTCGCCTGAAACCGGGGTTTAGTGGACTCAGAAGTGGCACAGTTGGGAAGGAATATCTCCCGCCCAGTCGCGAAAGCCAGCGGCACAATCAGCAATCTGTCCTCCGAGTAGCGCTGTGCCCGTGCGCGTGCTCGACCTCGACCAGACCTCCTCTCTTTTGGGACTCCCCTAAATTTCCGTGCACTTCTCGCTTTTCACAGTCCAAACTCCCCCCGTATGAGTTTCGGCTGGATCTGGTGTTTAGTGTCGTAGGATAAGGGGTTCAATGCCGTTGGGAGTCTCCGTTTCCATCCCGCCAGAGAAAGCCAGCCAGGTACTCGGACACCCCCTCTCTCAGCACGCACGTCTCTGTACCTCAGCTTTTTGCAGCTCCTCTGGGTTTCTGTGAGCTCCTCTCTTTCCTTCTAGTTGTAGAACGTATACTTGGCCAGCTTTCCTGTGGTTCTGGATGATGTCCGATCTGTCTTTTAGTTGTAGTTTTGAAATTGTTGTGCGAGGCAGCAGTGTAGATGTTTACCTATGCCACCATCTTGGATTCTCCCTAGAATTCTTACAGTTTAACTTTTAAAAGTAGGTTTATATCACATTTCAAATAAAGATTTTTTTACATTAAAGTAATAGGAGTTGACCCATCAAACAGCCGGGGACCCAGAACACTGCTCCCCAATAGGTGCAGACACTCAGACTCAGAGGAGCTCCACATGCCACACAGAAAGGTCAGATTTCACCTGGGATAAGATGAGGTCTTCTATCCCGCAGAATAGAGATGCACACACTGTGGGAATTGGACTGGGGGAAAGCTGCTCTAAAGAGAAATCCACGGATGTGGGACAGGATGTGATTCCTAAATGTGGAAGGGGACCCTCATAATTATTAACAGAGGAGAGCTCTAGAAAGCAACCTATTTTGATCTGAGCAGAAGGATAGCCTGTGATTTGGTGCAGTGATCCAGCTGCTCGAGCGGGAGCGAGTAAGAGAGAAAGCACAGATGGCACTCTAGTCTTCAGACCCTGGCTTCTGATTGCTAAGCCCAATAATAGGATCACGCAATTGAACACATCCTGAGAGACTGCAGGGGAGGGTTGTTTTTCTGGAACCTGGGGACTGAGCACAGAGTAACCATCAGAGAATCAGCTCTGGGGCAACCCATCCCTACAAACCGGTATTGAGAACCACAGAGTAGCAGGATCTAAGCACAGCCTAGAGAGGATCTGTGCTTAGCCTCAAAGGTCAATTTTGAAACACTGCCACCCAGTAGATGACTCACAAATTTACTCTCACATAATCACAAAATAATAGAGATTAAGACACACCTCAGCAGTGGAACACAGAGAACTGCAATACCCTCATGACTGGGAGACAGGAGTGCCAAACAGAACAATAGTAGAAGTGAATGACCTCAACTATTACCCATTCTATTTTTTTTTTTTGCATATTTTAATTTAAAAAATATTTTTTTCTTTTCTCCCCAATTGATTTTACCTTTTAAATTATTACATTTTTATTTTCAACTAGTATTATTACTACTACTGTTTTACCTTTTTGGGGAAAAAAGTGTCATTTTGTTTTATTTGCTCTTAATTTTATTTTCGGATTAGAGTTCTACATTTTATTTTCATTTTTTCTTTACCATAATTTTACTCTATCACAACTCTACAATTATATCAACACTCTTTTAATAACTTTCCCCATTTTGTTGCCTTCTTTCTCTTTCCCTTTTCCAACTTTAGATTCTCCCTATTCTTTCTCTTTCCCTGGTTAAAATTTCACCTCACTTATATATCTAATTTCAAAACCCCTACTCCAAGTCCATAAAAACCTCTCTTCTTGTCTTCACTATCCAAAAAATTGTTTTTCTTTATGTCCTTTTGTTGTTGTTTACCAGAATGGTGATTATATCGATTTTTTAAACTTTTTTGTGAGATTGTTTTTGCTTATTCTACCTGTTTTATTTTGCTTTTTTGCTTTGTTTTGTTTTGATTTTTACCTCTTTTCCCTCGTTTCCCTTGATATTAGTTGTTATTTGTAGTTTGTATTAATCTCCAGGTACTTGTTGTGGCATTTCCTGGGATTAGTCGCTGTTCTATTGGAATTTCCTCATCATATCTATAACTTGTTCCCCTTTTCTCTCTTGTTCTCTTTCATTTCTCTCTGACTTTTTTTCTCTTTCTCTTTTCTTCTTCTTTATTTATTTATTTATTTGTTTTATTTTATTTCACTTTATTTTTATTTTTATTTTCTCCTTTTTACAAATTTGATTTTCACACTTCTTTCTTATATTTTTTCTCATTTTTCTCTTCTTCTTTCTCTACTTACCCCTAATTTGTTTTTCTTGGTGGTCACCTTATTTGTGGTTATTAACATCATGAATAAATTCTGTTCAGACCCTTTGGGTTGTACCTGGACGTGTTATAGTTTGTGCCTTTAAATCAACATAGGAGAGAGAACTACATAACCAGACACCCAGAAAAGAAAGACCATGGGCAGACGAAGAAACAGCCTGCATATGACAGAAAAGCAGGTATAACCAGAAAAGGAAGTAAATGAAATAGAAGAAAAAATAGACCTGTCACAGAAAGAGTTCAGAAAAAATGGTAATAAGGTGGCTGAAAAGGATGGAAGACAAAATCGACAATGTGAGTAACAGTCAAGAAGAAATGAAGACACAAGAGAAAATGAAGAAGAAGCAAGAAGAAATGAAAAATGACATCACTTCTATAAAGAACTCAATATAAAGCATCAAAAGTGAACTAGAAGAAGCAGAGGACTGCATCGGTGAGCTAGAAGACAAGGTAGGAAAAAATACCGAAATACAGCAGCTTAAAAAAAAAAATTAAAAAGCAAGAGGAGAGCCTAACGGATCTTTGGGATAACACAAAACAAAACAACATCCACATAATTGGAGTTCCAGAAAGAGTGGAAACTGAGCAAGGAATAGAAATCCTGTTTGAAGAAATAATGACAGAAAACTTCTCCAATATAGGAAAGAAAAACCCACACAAATCCAAGAAGCTCACAGAGTCCCAAGCAAAATGTAGCCCAAAAACCGACAGCAAGGCACATTATAATTAAATTGGCAAACACCAATGACAAAATAAGAATCTTAAAAGCAGCCAGAAAAACAGAAAGTTACCTACAAAGGAATTCCCATAAGACTAGCTATTGACTTCTCAACAAAAACTCATCAGGCCAGAAGGGGATGGAATGGAATATACAAAGTCATACGAAGGAAGGGTCTGAATCCAAGATACTGTACCGTGCAAGGCTTTCAATCAAAATTGAGTTCAAACCAGGAGCTTCACAGACAAAAAAGGACCAAGAGAATATATTACCACCAAACCAGCAATGCAAGAAATATTAAAGGGTCTGCTGTAATAAAAAAAATAGGAAGCAAAGAAGTATTCAGGGGTAAAGACTAAAAATTGCAACAAATAAGTACCTATCAATAAGAACTTTAAATGTAAACGGATTAAATGCTCCAGTCAAAAGATAGAGGGTAACTGATTGGATAAAAAAACATGACTCATATATCTGCTGTCTACAAGAAACCCATCTCAGAAAAAGAGATGCACACAGATTGAGGGCGAAGGGATAGAAGATGGCATTTCAGGAAAATGGAAATTAAAAAAAAAAGCTGGAGTTGCAATACTTATATCTGACAAATTAGATCTCAAAGTGAAGGTCATAACAAGAGATAAAGAAGGCCACTTCATAATACTAAAGAGAATAATCCAACAAGAAGAAATAACTCTGGTAAACATATACACACCCAATATAGGAGTACCTAAATACAAAAAAAACTCCTGGGGGATATTAAGGGAGAGATTGACAGCAATACCAAACATCTCAATAGGCCAATAACTATGGAAGAAATTAAAGCAGTCATCAAAAAGCTTCCAGCAAATAAAAGCCAGGGACCAGATGGCTACACAGGAGAGTTTTACCAAACATTCAAGGAAGAATTAAAACCTCTCCTCCTCAGACTATTCAAAAACATTCAAGAAGAAGGAACACTTCCAAACACCTTCTATGAAGTCAGGATCACCCTAATACCAAAACCAGATAAAGACAACACAATGAAAGAGAATTATAGGCCAATATCTCTCATGAACATAGATGCCAAAATCCTCAACAAAATTCTAGAAAATCGGATCCAGCAGTACATGAGAAAGATCATACACCATGACCAAGTAGGATTCATCCCAGGGTTGCAAGGATGGTACAATATCCGCAAATCAATAAATATGATACATCACATTAACAAATTGAGAGATAAAAATCACATCGTCATATCAATTGATACAGAAAAAGCATTTGACAAAATCCAACACCCTTTCTTGATAAAAACTCTCAGCAAAGTGGTAATAGCAGGATCATATCCCAACATCATAAAAGTCATATATGATAAACCCACAGCTAACATCATACTCAATGGGCAAAAACTGAAACCATTTCCCCTAAGAACAGGAACAAGACAGGGATGCCCACTCTCACCTCTCCTGTTCCACATAGTACTGGAAGTATTAGCCATTGCAATTTGACAAAAAGAAGAAATAAAAGGCATCCAAATTGGAAAAGAATAAGTAAAGCTATCTTTATTTGCAGATGACATGATACTGTACATAAAAAACTTAAAAGGCTGAAACCAGTTTGGCTCAGTGGATAGAGCGTCAGCCTGTGTACTGAAGGGTCCCAGGTTCGATCCTGGTCAAGGGCATGTATCTTGGTGGTGGCCACATCCTCAGTAGGGAGCGTGCAGGAGGCGGCTGGTCGATGTATCTCTCTCATCGATGTTTCTAGCTCTCTATCCCTCTCCTTACCGCTCTGTAAAAATAAATAAAATATATTTTAAAAAAACTCAAAGGACTCCATCCAAAAACTAATAGACTTAATAAATGAATTAGGCAGTGTAGCAGGATAGAAAATTAATGCCAAGAAATCTGTGGCATTTCTATACACTAATAGTGAAATTACAGAAAGAGACTAAAAAAGCAATCCCATTTACTATCGCACCAAAAAAATTAGGATACCTCAGAATAAACCTAACTAAGGAAGTAAAAGATCTTTATGCAGAGAACTACAGAATACTGAAAAAAGAGATAGAGGAAGACATAAACAGATGAAAGTGCATATCATGCTCATGGATTGGGAGAATCAACATCATTAAAATGTCCGTACTACCCAAAGCAATCTATCGAGTCAATGCACTACCCGTTAAAATACCAATGACATATTTCACAGACCTAGAAAGAACTCTAGGATTCATCTGGAACAAAGAAGACTGCAAATATCCACAGCAATCCTGAGAAAGAAGAATAAAGTAGGTGGGATCTCAATACCAGATTTCAAGCTATATTACAAAGCAACTATTATCAAAACAGCCTGGTACTGGTACAAGAACAGACATATAGACAAATGGAAGAGAATAGAGAATCCAAATATCCACCCAAACCACTATGCTCAATTAATATTTGACAAAGGAGGCATGAACATACAATGAAGCCAAGACAGCCACTTCAATAAATGGTGTTGGCAAAATTGGACAGATACATGCAAAAAAGTGAAACTAGACCACCAACTTACACCAAATACAAAAAAAAAAAAAAAAAAAAAACTCAAAATTGAAACAGGACTTAAACATTAAACGGGAAACCATAAAAATACTAGATGAATCCACAGGCAGCACATTCTCAGACATATGCCAAAAGAACTTCTTCACTGATACTGATCCAAGGGCAATGGAAGTTAAAGAAAAAATAAACAAATGGGACTACATCAAAATAAAAAGCTTATGCACAGCAAAAGAAACCATCAACAAAACAACAAGAAAGACCACTGTATGGGAGAACATATTTGCAAATGTTAGCACTGATAAAGGCTTAATCTCCAACATTTACAGACAATTTATACAACTTAATGAAAGGAAGATTAATGATCAATAAAAAAAAAATGTGCAAATGGACCTAAATAGAACCTTTTCAAAAGACGACAGAAGGAAGGCTAAGAGACACATGAAAACATGCTCAAAGCCACTAATTATCCAAGAGTTGAAAATAAAAACGACAATGCGTTACCATCTCACACTTGTCAGAATGGCAATAATCAAGAAATCAACAAACGACAAGTGTTGGTGAGGATGTGAGAAAAAGGGACCCTTGTGCACTGTTGGTGGGAATGCAGACTGGTGCAACCACTGTGGAGAACAGTATGGAGTTTCCTCAAAAAACTAAAAATGCAACTCCCATTTGACCCAGCAATTCCATTCTTAGGGTTATATCCTAAGAAACTAGAAACATCAGTCAGAAAGGATTTATGCACTCCTATGTTCATAGCAGCACAATTTACAATAGCTACAATTTAGAAATAGCCTAGGTGCCCATCAGCAGATGAGTGGATCAGAAAACTATGGTACTGCTACACAATGGAATTCTATGCTGCCATTAAAACGAAGAAATTCTTACCATTTGCAGCAACCTGGATGGAACTGGAGAGCCTTATACTAAGTAAAATAAGCTAATCAATGAAGGAGAAACACCACATGATCTCCCTCATTTGTGTATAATAAAGAACATTATAAACTGATGAACAAAGGGATAAATACAGAGGCAGTAAAGCATCAAACAGACTGTCAAATTACAGCAGGAAGATTAAGGAGAGGTGGGGTAGATAAGAGATCAACCAAAGGACTTATATGCATGCATATAAGCATAACCAATGGACAAAGACACTGAGGGGTTGGGGTATGTCTGGGAGGGGGGGAGGCAATGGGAAGATATGCATACATGTAACACAATAAAATGAATTAAATAAATAAATAAATAAATAAATAAATAAATAAATAAATAAAGTAATAGGAGTTGAGGTTCATTTTTTTTTTTTCATGCAGATATCCAGTTGTTCTAATACCATAAAGACATTTTTCTGTCACTAAATTGCATTGATATTTCTGCTGAAAATCAGTTAATTATGTTTGGAGTTATTTCTGGTTTCCATCATTTTTCCAATAATGTATTGATCCATTCTTCAATAATAACAAGGCCACATGACATATCAATAAACTTTCACATTGCACAAAATATTCCTTCACTTATAAATGTACATACTCTGACTTAACAACAATTACTTTCATACAGATAAATTCACAATCATGTAATCTCAACAATGCACCTTCTGACACATACATTTAAATCCCCTGGCTTTGTACTTATGTACACAGAAGA
>PVJN01057951.1:0-12301 GCA_004026805.1 Lasiurus borealis | reverse complement strand
TTAGCCAGTAACAATGCCCTGAAAAGCACCAAACTGAAGTAAGATATGTATTTCAGATGAACTACATCTGAACAATTTGATTTTGCAAATGATAAACTTAAACTACACACTTGGAAACAATAAACACTATTTAAATACTTTTGCTAATATGACATCATTTCTAAAATTTATTGTTCTTTGAATATTAGTGAATTTGTACATTTTTCATATATTTGTTAGTAAGTGGTTGGTGTCCTATTTGATAAGTGAGTTGTAAATATTCTTTTCCTTTCTTATATTGGGAGTCTTGTCATTTTTCTTGCTTATTTGTAAGAATTCTGTACAGTGGTACTTCGAGATACAAGTGCCCTAACATACGAGATTTTTGAGGTACGAGCAGCCAAGCAATACGAGCAACATTTGAGATTCCTATAATAATAGTGTGGATCGGCCGGCTGCACACGACCCACCAGTTTACCTCGATTCGAGCATCTCATAGTTTCCCACGACTCAAGGTTACGGAACAAATTAAACTTGTATCTCGAGGTACCACTGTATATGTTAAAAATGTCAACTTGTATGGAATAGTCACAGGGACATACAGTACCACATAGGGAATATAATACGCTAGAAGCCAGGTGCATGAAATTTGTGCAAGGGGTGTGGGGTCCCTCAGCCCGACCTGCACCCTCTCCAATCTGGGAGCCCTCAGGGAATGTCCTACTGATGACTTAGGCCTGCAGGGAGGCGCCTCTGCTGGAGGTGACCGGGCTGTTCAAGGGAAGGCACCCTGCCTATCACCCCGCTGCTGCCACTGCCAGCCACCACAGCTACCAAAGTTTTTTCATCAACATGGACACCAGTCCCTTCATCATAAAAAAATGACAGCTTTCTTTAGGCACTTTCAAGATGTCTCTTTCATAGGATATGACATTTCTTTCTTTTCTTTTTTTTTTATCCTCACCTGAGGATATTTTTCCATTGATTTTTAGAGAGCATGGAAGAGAGAGGGAAAGACAGAGAGAAACATCAATGTGAGAGGGATACTTTGATTGGTTATCTCCTGCATGAGCCCTGACCTTGCCCCTGGCTAGGGAGGAACTTGCAACCTAGATACATACCCTTGATCAGAATCAAACCCTGAGGTCAGCAGGCTGAGGCTCTATCCACTGAGACAACCTGGCTAGGGCAGGATATGACATTTCTTAGCCCCTCCAATAGCGGACCTTCATTTTTTCCTCAAGGAGTGAGGTGGAAAATTCCTAGATCACCTTCTTAGATTCTTATTACCCAAGTTACCAAGAACACTGTGAGTGGCATATCAGCAGCTTAGCCAATGAGCAGTCGGAAAAGGTGTTTCCTCTGCAGTTCACGCACAGAGGCGGGACTGTTGGTGTGTGCGGCTGGCAGGCCCTGTTCTCTGCAGGCCTGCACCATCTGTAGCTTGCCTCACCATGTGCATGCAGCCTTCTCCTGAGTGGTCGTGACGATATGGCATCCTGGACAATTTGCATATTCTCTCTCTCTCTCTCTCTCTCTCTCTATATATATATATATATATATATATATGTGTGTGTGTGTGTGTGTGTGTGTGTGTGTGTGTGTGTATTTGCTGTTATATGGGTATAAGATTTATTGGGGTGATCACTTAGTAATTTATATGTCTAATCACTGAGTTGTACACATTAAATTATAATATTGTATGTCATCAGTAATTGAAAATTTTTTTAAAAAAGAATGTCAACTCACTGTCAGTCATATATATAGGAGATTGCCTGGGTTAATGTTTGCTTTTAATTTTAATTTTTTGAAATACTTTTAACTTATATTATAATAATAGTACAAAGAACTCCTACTTCTCTTCTTACCAGATTTCTAGTTGGTAATATTTTTAGCTCATTTGCTCTTTCTTACTCTGATATGCCTTTTATTGATAATATTTCCTCCATCACTTTTAAATACTCAAAACAAAGATACTCTTTATATAGCCAACAATCAAGAAGGTTGACATCACAACATGTTGCACCTACTATCTAAATAACTGATGTCTCTCTTTTTTTCCTTCTTGGTCCAGGATTCTATCCTATCCATGAACACATTCCATTTGATCATTATATCTCATAATCTCCTTTAATCTGGAGCAGTTTCAATCCTTCCTTGTCTTTAGTATCCCTTGTTGTTTTAGAAGTCAGGCATTTTATTCTGTAGGGTCACCCTTAACTTAGGTCCATATGATGTTTTCTCATCGCTCAGGCCATGCATTCTTGTTAGGAATACCACAGGAATGATGATTCATCTCAGTATCACATCTGTAGGCACACTATGTCAATCTCTTCTACTGCTGATGGTGTTAACTTGATCACCTGGTCAAGTTGATGGCCTTCTAGGTTCTCCACTTGAATAGAATCCTTTAATTTGGATTAGTATTTTTAGGGAAATATTCCCATATTCTCTTCCTCATTAGACTATCACCCACTTTCCTTAACATTTTTTACTGTGCCCACCTGTATCAGATCCAGTTTTTTTTTTTTTTAGGGACATAAATAAAATGATAAATTTAGAAATTGATACTCATTTTTTACTCTTACATTTACTTTCTAGTACTATAAAAACTGATATTATATGTCATGTACAAATATTCTTAAAACCAGTAACTCAAACTTTTAAAAGTGTGTCAGCATTTAGTATGTTGACCATTATATTTTTCTTTAATGAAAATTATTCGATTGAATGGAAGTCAAAGAAAACATTTTATTTCTATATATGTGATTTGCCTAGTTTCCACTTTTCACTTGATAGCTTTATATAAATATTGCATTCATTGAACTAAAATACCTTTATGAAAATAAGATTTGATTGTGTATAAGATTATATTTGAGGCATTATTGCTGAAGGGGTTTTACATTAAGCCTACTATGATGTCCTATTTATGGTTTTTCAAAATTTTCATTTTATCTAGTTATTGGATTTTCATTTTTTTACATTTCTAACAGGTTAAAAATGCATATTTTCCTCACTTAAAAAATAACTTATTGGTTTTCATCAGCCAGTAGCTAAAATATGTATGTAACCAAGTTATTCCAGTCTCCAACTTGTCAGAATTCAAGACCGATTGCAAGAATTTTATTCAATCACTTTAAGAAAAATAGTGCTTATTTAACTCTCCATTTCTAAGTCGCTTCCATAGTGTAGAGTAATATGAACTATTAAATATAAAAATCTGAATGAATATGTCTGGTGATGTAAAATGAAGATTTGGGAGAAATATAGGAATTCTATGAGAAAGAGGAAGACCTATATTTATTGCAGATTATTATCCTGGGGAGAATTATTCAGGAAAATAGTAAAAACAAGAAAATAGAAAGCTGTCTGAGTGTCTGGACTTTGCCTCTTTACCCAGTGTCCTCTGTGCCTACTACAGTCTTTGCCTTATACATGGCCAATAAATATTGCTGAGTGATTAAATAAGAAGTACAGAACATCTGTTGATATTTGGTTTCATAGTAGCTGGATGATGTCTTAGGTGCACTGAAATATATTATTTGCAATAAGCAAGCATAAGACACACTTTATTAGGTCCCTACCTTCTGTCAGGCAGTCCTATAAACACCTAAACATGGATTAATCTCATTTAAGTGCTCATCACTATCTAGAGGCAGGTATCATTATTATCTCTAGATTACAGATAACAAAAGGGGACCCTGAGAGGTTGAGTCTCATGTCCAAGGTTACAACAAGGGACAGAATCCACATTTGAACCAGGCTGTATGACACCAGAGCCCATTCTCCTAATCACTATCTTGACAACTTTTTTCTTTCCTTGTTTAATTTTATATGTCTTTATGTATGTATATACTTTTATTGAGGTATAATTGCCATATAACATTGTATTAGTTTCAGGTGTACAATATAATGATTTGATATTTAAAAGACATTGTGATATGATCACAATAAGTCTAGTTACTATTGGTCATTATACATAGTTACAAAAATAATTTTCTTTTCTTGTGATGATGACTTTTAAGATCTACCTCTCTGGAAACTTTCAAATTTGCAATACAGTTATTATTAACTACTAGAGGCCCAGTGCACAAAATTTGTGCACAGGAGGAGAGGGGAGTGTATCCCTCAGCCCAGCCTGCACCCTCTCCAATCTGGGACCCCTTGAGGGACTACTGGCTCCCAACTGCTCACTTGCCTGCCTTCCTGATTGCCCCTAACTACTTCTGCCTGCTAGCCTGATCACCCCCTAACCACTCCCCTGCCAGCCTGTTTGCCCCTAGCTGTTCTCTCCTGTAGGCCTGCTCCCTCCCAACTGCCCTTCCTTGCTGGCCTGGTCCCTCTCAACTACCCTCCCCTGCTGTCCATTTGGTGGTGGCCATCTTGTATCCACATGGGGGTAGGATCTTTGACCACATGAGGGCAGCTATCTTGTGTGTTGGAGTGATGGTCAATCTGCATATTACTCTTTTATTAAATAGGATAGAGGCTTGGTACATGGCTGGGGACCAGCTGGTTTGCCCTGAAGGGTGTCTCAAATGAGGGTGGGTGTTCCCTTGGGGCATGGGTAAGGGGCTTGTGGTGGTTTGCAGGCTGGTCACCCCTCGGTGACCCAAGCAGAGGCCCTAGTCTCTGGGATTTATTTATCTTCTACAATTGAAACTTTGTAGCCTTGAGTGAAGGCCTGGGCCTGCCAGGGAGTGTGGAAAACTTAGCTTGCTCCATCACCAGGGAAACGCAAACATCCCTCCTGCTTTCTCTGTGGCCGCAGTCATCTTGGTGGGGGTTAATTTGCATACTCATTCCTGATTGGCTGGTGGGCATGACTTGTGGGTGTAGTGGAGTGATGGTTAACTTGCATATTACTCTTTTATTAGATAGGATAATCACCATGCAGGTTTACACTTTTACAGCTTTGTGACATTTATTTTATAGCTACATATTTTTACCTTTGACCCCCCTCTTCACTCATTTTACCTTTCCCTAAACAATTTCCCCAGCAACCACCAATCCATTCTCTCTCTTTCTGAAGTTGATTTTTTTTGTGTGTTTTTGTTGTTGTTGTTTTGCTTTTTAGATTCCACATATAAGTTAGATCATATTGTATTCATCTTTCTTCGTCTGACTTATTTTAGTTAGCATAATGCCCTCAAGATTTATCCATGGCAAGATTTTATTCTTTTTGTATGAGCTAACAATTTGCTATATCCTAAGGTCCTCAAAATCAATAGGAATTTTTTAGGCTGATAAAATGGGCCTGTGAAGAAACTTGCAGCAGCCTTCTATGTAACACATTCTGAAACTATGGGGAGACAATAAAGGGAATGCACCGATGCATGTACGACAGCTAGGAGTTCCAGGCAGGTTGTACTTGAAAGAAAGGAATTAGTCACAGGGGAGAGGAAGCTGTAGTGCTGCAGCATCTGTTCTCTGATATGCTTCATGGGTCACCATGTCTTCTCTATTGTTCAGAATACATAAGAGCCAACGAAGGAAGCAATAGGATCCATGGGTCACCCACTGAGGCGACACTTTGCTCTTAGTGAACCTATTACTTTGAGTTCACAATTGAAAAGGGTACCAGACACCCCCAACTAGAGGAAATGAAAAAAACCTGATCCTGAGTTTGAGCTATTATTAAGTATTAGCATAAATGATTTATGAAGAGGCAATTAGAAAAATAAAAAGACAAAATATTTTCCCAATCATGCAGACCATACTGGCTTTATTTATACTGCTATCAACTTTTTGATATGTTATTGAAATAAAGTAAATTGTAAGGAAGAAAACTTCTGAATAAAGACTTCTATATAACAAAAAAGCCCAATAGAAATATATATATATTCAAAATAAATTAAAAAGCAGTAGGAAACACTTGTGCTAACCCTGTCAATAAAGTTTTTGGATTCTAGAAAAAGTAGGAAGGCATGTGCTGCTCTAAAACACGCAGATAGCACACTACTCGTGGGACTGTAAACTGTGCAGCCACTATGGAATACAGTATGGTGGTTCTCTCAGAAGTTAAAAATAGAATCACCATATGATCTGGCAATTGCAATTATGGGTATTGATTTTGTTATATGCATATATCAGCTACTGGGTAATAAAAAACGATCAGGTTTTTATTTTTAAAAAACAAAAAACAAAAGAACTACTCAAAAAGATGTGTCCTCATATTCATTGCGGCAATATTTACAGTAGACAAGATATGGAAACAACTTAAATGTCCATTGATAAATAAATACATTATAAAGAGTTGAAAAGTAAAATTGTTAGCTCAAGAGGGATATTTAAAACCAAATAAAATGCTGCATGGAATAATGGGGCATCCTGGGTCTCTGGAGTCAATAACTCTAGATGGATGTACCTTTAAAAGTATCTTGAACCATTTTTAGGTGAAGGTGAAGATGAAAAGTAACTCTCTTGAGAATATCATTTTCTTCCCCAAATATTGTTTGTTCTTTGAAATAGTCCAATTGCATGCACACTTCAATGCATGTGAGAAACCACCTGATACCTGGAAATTGAAAAGAGCATTGGCATACTCTCTTGGGAACACACATGCACGCATGCGCACACACAGACACACACACACACACATACACACACACACCTCAGTTTAATCAAAAGTTTGTTTTTTTTTTAAATATATTTTATTGATTTTTTACAGAGAGGAAGGGAGAGAGATAGAAAGTCAGAAACATCGATGAGAGAGAGACATCGATCAGCCACCTCCTGCACGCCCCACAGTGGAGATGTGCCCACAAGCAAGGTACATGCCCCCAACCGGAATCGAACCTGGGACCTCTCAGTCCGCAAGCCGATGCTCTATCCACTGAGCCAAACTGGTCTCGGCTAATCAAAAGTTTTTATAATATCCTCCAATTATTTTCAGTATTTATGGAATCTATATTGATATGCCCCCTTTTCATTCTTGATATTGATCTTTTCTGCATACTTTTTTCCTGCTTAGTCCTATTAGGATCTTGTCAATTTTATTAGTCATGTGAAAGAGCACTTTTAAGCCATATTTTTAAAAAATTTACTGATTGCTTTGTCATTGCTTTATTCCTGTATATTTATTTATCCCTCCTTGTAATTTTATTTTTTAGGCTTCCTTGTGTTCCTTTTTTCACATTTCTTAGATGAATGCTTAAATCATTGATGTTCATTCCTTTTTAAAAATGATATACTTTTATGGCTATCAATTTCCCTTACCACAGCATTATATGAATCATGTTTTTATGATTTATTTTTTTAACTTACAATCCAGCTAGAAATATTTTCTAATTTTATTTATTTATTTATTTATTTTGTCCAGTGGTTATTTAAAAGTTTATTGCTTAATTTGAAAACATCTCAGGATTCTCTCATCTTTTTATTACTTATTTCTAAAAATTCTGCTTATAGGTATGACAATGTAGTGGACATCATATTACCTGTTCTATTGAGAGAAATTTAAATAATAATTTCAGAAATAGAACACATGTATTGTACAAATATAATATTCAGGTTTATTTGAACAATGGAGTCATGGGAGCAAAGGAGAAATACAACCATACCATAAATTTTTAGCTTTGCTTTGTAGATGTGTATGGATTTGTTTATATTCTTGAAGCTATAAGAAGAAATAAACTTGACTAATATTGCAAAATAAAAGAAAAAGAAAGAAAGAAATTAAAATGAGGAAACATAATCTATCACTGTAAGAATGTGGCCTATATATCAATGATCCTTTCGGAAGATTTGGTTTTCCTGTGAAAAGAC
This sequence comes from Lasiurus borealis, assembly GCA_004026805.1. Lineage (NCBI taxonomy): Eukaryota > Metazoa > Chordata > Mammalia > Chiroptera > Vespertilionidae > Lasiurus > Lasiurus borealis. Next base: position 4,555 of record PVJN01057951.1, on the reverse strand, counting down.
AAATACTCTTACATTGGATTGTAAAGATATGGTCCAAGTTTTAATTACTTACAGGGGTCACACTCAAAAAAAGAGAATTTAAATAAAGGAACAAGAGCAAATAAGTGAAGCAAGTTAAAATAAAAAGAAAGTTGGGATATTAATATTATTATCACACAACTGATTCAAGATAAAATATATTAAGTGGTAACTAGGGTTATTTTATATTGACAACAATTTTAATACTTACGAAAAGAAATATGGAACCAAAATATAAATTAAAAAGGATTAAAATATAAAGATAAATATGGCAAACTGGAATTGTAGTGGGAGATTAGTAAAACTGCATTAAATTTGACTGATCTAATAGACAAAAGTATAATTATAAGAAAAGGATAAAATGAACAATGTGATTTAATACCTATATATAGAAGTGTAGGGATTAAATGTATTAAATAATACTAATACACAACCTCATGCTAAGAATTTATAAACTTGGATGTAATGAATGATTTTCCATGAAAACACAATTTAGAACACCTGCTCAAGAATGCTAAAGAAAATCTAATTACTGGTAATAATAGAGGCATTAGAAAAATTTGTCAAAAAATTAGATTCTTTCATCCTTTTACCCTAAGGTCACCAGACTCTGACTTTATTACTTTTTTTAATGCAACTTTTTTAGACATTCAGGGAACAGATAATGCTTTGGCTATGTAATTTGTTCCAGATCATGGAAAAGAGAAGGAAAGCTTCTCAGTTCAGGTAATCTTTTTAATTTTTTAATGTATTTTATTGATTTTTTACAGAGAGGAATGGAAAGAGACAGAGAGCTAGAAATATCAATGAGAGAGAAACATTGATCAGCTGCCTCCTGCACACCCCCTACTGGGAACGTGCCTGCAACCAAGGCACATGCCCCCGACCAGAATCGAACCCAGGACCATTCAATCCACAGGCCGACACTCTATCCACTGAGCCAAACTAGTTTTGGCCAGTTCAAATAATCTTAATCCTGACTCCAAAATTTGAGGATGGAACACACACACACACACACACACACACAATATATAATACATTCTCATGTGTGAATAGAGATGTTCACATTATTAAAATAGTAGCAAATGAACTCCAGGAATATATTAAAAATACCAGGACCAATTGAGGCCTCTTATATGAATTACATGAATATAAATTTCTAAACCAAATATTTGCAGTTGTTAAAATTGTCTAATAGCAAGCCTGCAGGAATTACTGCAAAGCTATGGTATAATTAATATGAGGCTTCACTGAGATAGGTGAGTATAGAAACGTGTGTGTGTGTGTGTGTGTGTGTGTGTGTGTGTGTGTGTGTGTGTGTTTATGCATATATTTTATGGCAGAGCAGTAATACCCATTAATGGTGAAATGTGTTAGTATACGAGTCATCTGTTATACTGTTGCTATATAATGATTGGAGTGATCAATGTGGCTATATGATTTCCAGCATTTCCATATAACCTACAACCTGGTGATTCTACCACCTTTTCACTGTCCCTCACCTACCTACATGTACGCACTTTGGTATTTTTTCCGTTTAAATTGCAGTTCATTTTTAGAATATCTCTACTGTAGAGATGGTCACCTCCTCTGTCCTATTTTATTTTAGTACTTGCTCTGCAAAACCCAAAACCTGTTGACTCCATCTCTCTACCTCAGTTACTTTCTTACAGCTGAACTTGACTATAGAACACAGAACTATGCTGACTGACCTTACTCTACATGCATGATCACTCATCTTAAATGTGCCCTTAATGCCGCCCTATTTTGCTAGTCCATTCACTCTCTCATTCTGCTGGATGACTCTTTTATAACCTCTTCTCTTTCCTTACATGTGGAACATCTCTTCCTTCATCCTTGCTTAGCATATAACTTTGTTTCCTAAAAGCAATTGGAAGAAAGCTTCCATAAGCTATTCCTACCACTCATGTAAACCCACCTGCATCTTGGCTGATATTTTCTCTTCAACTGCTTCTTTTAGTTAGGTTTAGCATCATGACCGAACAAACACAGGCCGCTCCAGCTGCCTATCAAATTGCATTTCCTCTCAAGGATATTGCTCCAGGAGTTTACCCTTCTCTTGTATTATTATGTTGTTTCCTCTCTATTGGATATTTCATTCATCATGTAAATATGCTATAATGTTTAGAGTCTCAAAAAAAAAGGCATAAAACCAAATCCTAAAATCCTCCATTGCCCTCATTTCCTGTTCTCCTGTCTGCCTTGCACTGTCTTCAGTTCCCCTCTCACTGTATTGAACCCACCCCAATGAGGCATTGGCTTTCTCTGTTTCACAAATATGCACTTTTCCAGGTCTCCACTGATGTCCACGTTGCTAAATCCATCCTTCAATTCTGAATCTTCATGCTGTTGGGCTTTGATTATTCTCTTCTTTAAAACAGGTGCTTTGCTTGGCTTTCATGGCTGGTACTCTTCTGGTTTTGCTCCTCGATCTCCTGGTTCCCTCCTCCTCACACCCCTAGCATCTGAATGAAGGACAATTTCAGGGTTTGATGCTCAGATTTCTGCCCTATATCCACTCACTTTGTAAGTTATCTCATTCTGTCTAAAGGCTTTAAATACCATCTCTATGAAACAATGACTTCCTAATTGTTTCTCTTATTTTAATCTTTGTCCTTGGACTCCAGACTTGTATATCCAGTAGCACACCTGAATCTTCATTGGGGTGTTTAATGGGAATGTCAGAAACCAAAGTCATTATCCTCTTCCTCAAACTTGTTTTTCTCCAGCTCAGTCAATGGCAATCTCTTCTTGTTGGCTTAGGCCAGTGGTCGGCAGAGTGTGGCTCTTCCACAAAATACTACGGCCTAGGTGAGTCTATTTTAAAGAAGTGGTGTTAGAAGAAGTTTAAGTTTAAAAAATTTGGCTCTCAAAAGAAATTTTAATCGTTGTACTGTTGATATTTGGCTCTGTTGACTAAGGAGTTTGCCGATCACTGACTAAGGCTAAAAACCTTGAACTATTTCTTGATTCTGTTTCCCTCACACTGCACAACTAATCCTAAGACAGTTTTTATTGCTCCCTTGAGAACATCTTCAGAGTCAGACCCTTTTCATCATCTTCCCTTGGCTAAGTCACCCCTACATAATCATCTCCTTGCTTTAGCCCTTGCAACCTCCAACCTCCATGAAGTCTATTTCTGACACTACAGTCAAGTTGATCATATTGGAACTCAATGCAAAATCCCTACATGGCTTTCTACCTACAGTAGCCAAAGTCATCTTGTTAATGATCTGCCTCCTTGGATTTTTTTTTCTTGTATATTTTTGACCCAATTACCTACTATTCTGCCCCTTACTCATTCTCTAGCTACACAGGCTTCAGTGATAGTCCTTCAACTTGCCAGCAGACCTCTGCCTCAGAGGCATTACGCTCCTTCAGGGTGTCACTAGATGTCAATTTTTCAATGAGACTTGCCCTGAATCCTTTTTAAAATATCACCCTCCATTTTCCTTATCCTCCTTACTTTAATTTTCCTCATAGATTTTATCACCATATAATCTATTAATTTTATACTATATTTTACCCTCTTACTTTATATTTTAATATAAATTCAATGAGGGCTGGTATTTTATATCTTTGGTTTACTTTTCTATTTCCAGCACCTGGAACAAAGTCTAGAAAGAAGTAGGCATTCAAAAAAACAAAAAACAACACACACACACACACACACACACACACACACACCACCACCACCAACAAAACCTGTTAAATGAATAAATGAGTAAATGAATGACTATAACAAGTCCCTTTGAAATGTGCATGCCATTTGAACCAGTAATTTCATTTCTACTAATTTATTCCAAGAAGATAACTTCTCAGGCACACAAAAAAATGTATTGAAGCATTTTTATTAATAATGCAAAACTGGAAATAGTAATAGGAAGTTAAACATTAAAAACATTGTGGTATAGGTGTACTGTAGAATACCATGCATACATTAAAGGGATGTGGCTTTACTTTTATTGACAAGATATTTGCAGTGTATGGTTAAGTTACAAAGATTGCAAAATGTCAATATTGATCAACTCTTGACAGCAGAATCATTAGTAATTTTAATTTCCTTGTGCTTTTATGTATTTTCTATTTTTCTAATCATAACCTTTTTATATAAAAAATCCTATATAATAAAGAGGTAATATGCAAATTGACCATCATACCCTTTCACAAGATGGCCACCCCTCCCCCACTCCTGTGGTCACAAGATGGCTGCTACAAGATGGGCGGCAGGGGAGGGCACTTGGGGGCAAACAGGCCAGCAGAGGAGAGCAGTTGGGGGGGTGATTGGGCCAGCAGGGGAGGGCAGTTAGGGGCAATCAGGTCTGCAGGGGAAAGCAGTTAAAGCCAGCCAGGTGTGCAGGGAAGGGCAGTTGTGGGTGATCAGGCCAGCAGGAGAGGGCAGTTGGGGGGGACCAGGCCAGCAGAGGAAAGCAGTTGGGGGTAACTGGACCTGCAGGGGATGGCAGTTGGAGGGAACCAGGACTGCAGGGAAGGGAAGTTGGGGGCGATTGGGCCA
>PVJN01057950.1:0-12279 GCA_004026805.1 Lasiurus borealis | reverse complement strand
CACCTGCCCTCCACCTGCCCACCACAGAGGCAGCCCATCTGCCAAAGCCAGGAATGAGGAGCGTTTCCACCTCGACCCTGAGGGTCCGGAGAACCCTCGGCGGGGAAGAACTCCTGGGGTGGCTCTTTTCTGGCCCCTGAAGAGCTCTTTCCTGCTGGGGGTCAGCTGCTATCTGGGAGCTGGTCTCCAGGCTCAGCTCTTGGCTGAGCTCACACTCTTTGCTTTCTCCTCTCCGGGAAGGGAGCCGAAAAGTGCTCCCTTGCTCTCTGACCCTTCTCTTCTCAGTTGTGAATCGCCCGACCTCTCGCCAAGATCACTTAAGCCAGGTGGGGACAGAGGTCCTGGAGTCCATCGTCCTGAGAGGAGCCTTGCCTGGTCCTGACCTAAGTGTCGGAGTTGGCCTGCAGCCCCGGGGGGTCTTATGTACCCTTCTAGGCAGGGCCAGTGGCTGCATGCCCACGTGAAGGACCTGGTGGAAGGAACTTGGACACGCTGTCCGAGACTGTGTGTGTGTGTATGTGTGTGTGTGTGTGTGTGTGTGTGTGTGTGTGTGTTTCTCTGGGGATGGAGGAGGGGGTTCAGGCCCTTATATGTGTGTGTTGGCGCACCCCTGAGGGGCACGGCGGGCCTTGGCTCTGAGCCTCGTGGAGGAGAAGTGAGGGAAACGGACGTGGATCACCTCCGTCGGGAGAATGCGGTCCCTCTCTACATATGGACACTAGCCCTGTGGGACCTGATCCCAGGGTTCGCAAGCAGCGCCCCGTAGGCTTAGGCACGCTCTTCCCCGGGGAACTGGATGGGCCCGTGTGGGATGCTGTGTGGCTTGGGACGCAGGCTCTCGTTTAGGCGCCGGCCCAGGGATGCCACGCACACCTCTTCACTGTAAGCTGCCCTGCACCTGCAGGACTCTGCCTGGTCTTGGAGCAGGACCAGCGCGCGCGCCCTCAGGTGTGAGCCCAGGTGCCAGGGTGACCTGCTCCAGGGGGCCTGGAAGAGGCTGTCCCTCATGGGGCTGCTCCCTCCTCCCCCTTCCCCATATCCCTAGTGGTCTGGTCTCAGGCCTCTGGAGGGCACTTGCCGCGGGGAGTCCATGGGTGGACCTGGCTTCTGCAGCGGGCGCCAGCCTCCAGGGCCAAAGGCCTCCCTAGGAGTTGGATCGGTTGAGCTGAGAAGATGGCTGCCGCCTAGGCCATGCCCCCAGCCCAGGAGAGCCTAGGTGCCTAGGTGGGCGAATGTTGCTGCTTCCAGGGCCCCAGTGTCCGTCTTTGGGTCACTTTACAGCTGTGGGGGCCCAGGAGACCCGCCCCACAATGCTCTTTGTATTTGAATCCCAGCCACCCACTCACCTACTGCTAGGCCTTTCCCAAGGGATCCCTAGAAGCAGGGCCCATGTGCTACATGCCTTGCTAGGAATGTAATCTGGTGGATGACACTGAGGCTTCATGGATCTCTGTTGTTGAGCCTAGTCTCTTTCTCTGCCCTTTATGGATCAAATAGCTCCGGGGGCGGGGGGCGGGGGGGTTACCACAAATATTCCAAGGGTACCGAGCCCAAGTGCCTCTCTTGGAGTGTTTTGTTAAAAAGAATATAAGCCCCCCAAGTCAGGGATTCTGCTCAATATTGCTTCCAAAATTTACCATTGGGAGTAGGCAGGAATGCAACTATATTTACTCTTATGTAGAAATGTGTACACACATGGTCTCTAAGGGCATACACACCAAGCAGGTAGTCTATTCAGATTTCCAATCCCTGATGAACCTGTCCTGTTCCATGCTTTTCATTGGAGCTTAGGTACACAGTCTTTTGTGATTGGCTAATTCAAAGGGAGGTGTTGGCCTTTGCATTTTCAAAATGGCAGCCTCCAGGGGAGTTGCAAACCATGTGGCCAACATGGCATTTGCCAAGTCATACAGTGCAAAATGGCAGGTGTCCAAACTATGCTTTGACAGGAAAGGTGACTTGTTAATTCTCACAATTTCTGTTAGTGACACATGTCCCTGGTGGTTTAGGGCTCAGGTTCAGTGTTCAGGTTCAGGCTGTGGAGGCGGCCGTGTGCAAATGAATGAGACAAGGCAAAAAATGATAATTTGGGAATTCAGGGCCAGGCAGAAGCCCAAGGAAGGACTCCACTTTTCTCTGGCCTTGCCATCCCTTTTACTCAAGTTTGTGATACACCCATAACCCTTAGGCAAGTAATTCCAGTAATAGCTCAGTGATATCATATCAGCAAGGATTTATATAAGATTAAAAGTTGGAAGTTGCTTCAGCTACCTTTTTCTCTACGTTTGCCAGAGCTTTAGGCCTCCAGTCTTCCTGGTTACTTGTCCATACCTCTGTGCTACTGAAGACAATACGTGGTTTTCCACATCTCACCCTTTTATTTTCCTTTAAAAATCTTGCATCTGCAGACTAGGAATAAACACTTGAGGACAAAAATGAAAAAAGCAGTAGTGGTCATATTGAGAGGCAAACGAATTAGTCTGTAGTAAGTTTCTTTCTGGGCCACCAATTTTTTGAGTCCCAATTTCAATGTCAAACAATTCCTCATGTGTACATGCCAGCAACAATGTGCTAGTTCTGTATGGTGGGCAAATGGTGCCAATTCATGTTGGATCTTCTCAGGGTTGGTCCTGGGCAACCTGCTGCAATGTACAGCTGCTGACTGCTTGTATGGCAAGCAGTCTTCACCAACTTCTATCTCTGGACTTTTCTCCTCTTACATATGAGGCTGGAGCAATTTGGTAATTTTCTCTCTGGGATCCATTGTTGCAGGAATCCACTCAGGCTTGGAGGAGTTTTCTTGAAACATATGAACATATTCTCGACCAAAGGTTAATGAAGGAATCTTTTCTATAAACTTGACTTGGGATCCTTTCTTTTCATTGTGCCCAAACTATTTTCCTTTGGCTTATTTTGTCACCATGTGTGTTTTTTCATGGGTGTCTTGTCTTCAGCATTACAAGTAAAAATTAATTTTAAAAGCAAAAAAGTTTCTTGATGTAATTTACTCACAAAGGATTATTCCACTATCTCCCTTCCTTTATTGATTTAAATAATATTAAGAGGCGGCTTTTGTATATTTTGTAATGCAGTCTTGATAACTTTTTAATATTCTATTTTATGCACAGAAATATGACTGCTTTGGATTCATTGCATGTTAAGCACGTTTACTATGAGATGATTTTTTTTTTTTGGAGAGAAAGCTTTTATTTGCATAACAAACCTGGGTGAAGTAAGAAGAGGCATATGAGCACCAGATTAGGGTGGAAGAAGAGAAGAAAGGAACCTCTGGGACACAAACAGAAAGAGCAGAGATGCTAGCTGTCATAGACACACACATGTTCTGCGGTTGGCATCTGGACTGCTCTGTTCTCACTCTCTGGGACTTCGCTTTTCTTGTTCATAGTCTCACAGTCCCAAAGGACTCCCTCCCCAAACTTGGTAGAGGAGCACTGCTTTGTAGCCAAATGTGCTTGGCAGCAATTACTTAGAAGCTGTTACTTGTATTTGTTGCAGCTTTTAGTGATTTTGACACCCTTGGACCGCCAGGAGTGGCCCCTCCTGCCACCAGAGGATTCTGGTTTCTCTAATAAAGAAGGTTCTGGCAAATCAGTCCAAGAAGGGCCCGAATTCTCTTCCAGGCTGGTGTCTCTGCAGTCTTGCACCCCCAGAGTAGAAGGTGCTGCAGCAGGGGATGCCACCTGAGTTTTCAGGTTTGTAGTCTGTGACTTTAGGCGAAGGTGCACATTCCTCACACTCCCATTTCTTATTGTTGGATCTAAGAGAGGAGCAGTCCCTATGGGTTCCACGGGATCCACATGTAGCACATAGAACAAGGCTCCACGTCCTGTATGCACTTTCGGTGGTAGAGAGTTTGACTACACTTTCTGGGGATAAGCCTTCACAACATAAGACGCAGCTTTCCTCTCCCACATTCCCCCGTTGGATGTCCTGTGTTGGGCGATGTTTTTCTCAAAATGATTTGTACTCTCCAAAAAATTGTGAAAGGCAACCCCTTTCTTGACCACAAGGAAGATGGAAGTTTCTGACGCAATGATCCTTCTGGCAGTTGATTGCAGCTCCCTTTTTCTTGCACACAAAGCAGGTCTTCCTAGAAGCCGGGGCTGCCTCCTTTTTGATGTCTTCAGGCAGGAATCCATGGAAACCTCTGTTAGACTGGCCCCGCTGAAGCAGCTTGCTAGATAAAATAAGACAGAAATAGTGCACACTGAGATTGTCTTTCTGAAGAAATTCCCCTAATTTTTCAGGTTCTTGAAGGCATAGCCGGCATACAGGCCCTGAAGATGGCTTCCTCTGGGTCACCCTCCTCGTCTTGGCAGATTTTCTGAATCTTCGACATGCCTTCTCTTTTATAGGCTTCATTCGCTGCAGCCTCTCTTATCTTGAATTCTATTTTTATTATGAGGATAATAGAGGCTCTTCTAGTCAACAAAGCGCCTGGACAGGCGGGAAGAGAAGGGCGAGCGCCAGGGGGTCCACACGTGCTGACTACCGGGCGGTTCCGAGTTTGGGGGAGATCCTGACCATCTAGCAACAGAAATAAAACCTTGAAACTTCGGCTCTTTGCATCGCTGGACCAAGACGTTTCCCGAGCGGAGTTCTGTGCACACTGGCAGTTACAGGAAGAAGCAACAGTCTTCCAAGCAGGCGAGGAGGGACGATGCGAAGGCGGGCTTCCACGGGCCGCTCGGGTGGAGATCCTCACTGGGCGATGCTCCTTTGAAACGGTTACTAAGTTGTTTTGCTGGACCAATGCTGGGTAAAAGCTTGTTGGGAAAATTAAAAATAAATAAGCGTGTTCGGCCCCGCCGCCACAAGAATAAGCAATGTTACTTTGCAGAAGAGGTGTCGGTGTGGCCACAATCGTCCCCCAGAGGTAACCGCCAGCGAAGGGGCTCAAGAAGCATCCCGGGAGAGGCAGACCAGGGCCATGCCGCGCCTGCAGGGAGGCTGGTGCGGGCCGGGCGGAGGCCGCCTCTGCCGCTCGCTCCTCGCTGTGCGTGCACACGGCTGCCGCTCCCGGCCAGGGCCGCCCGCCCGTTCAGGTGTCGAGGAGGGCGCCTGTGCCTCGGAGCTTTATTCGTTGTAACTTCCTCACGGGCGGCCGCCCCGCGCGGTGACTGCGCCGGCGTGGGGGCGAGCGCGCCAACGGGGGCCGGGTCATGCGGGCAGCGACCCAGGGAGACTGCGGCCCCGGGGTCCACTGCTAACGTGACCGTTGGCGGAGGGGAACCGCTAACGGCCGTGCGCCACCCCTCCGCCTGAGATGAACTATTAATGACAAATTAGTTAATGCTTCAGGAACAATTTCCTGCCCAGTACAACAAAGTTTTTATGAATATTCATTTATTTCAATTAGCCAATTTAAATCAACCTGAAATAAGGTTTATTATTATTTTTTATTTAGCATACTTACTTTTTGCATTTTAATTTCTTTATTGATTAAGGCATTACATATTTGTTCTCATCCCCCCATTACCTTCCCAAACCCTTCACACACATGCCCTTACCCCCCTGTTGTCTGTGTCTACTAGTTAGGCTTATATGCATGCATACAATTCCTTTGGTTGATCTCTCCCCTGTGGGAGCCCCTTTCCACATCCCGCGTGGTTCAGGGTTCCCAGTTCAGGATTCGGGTTCTCCCTTCCTTTATTGTTAGCTGAAGCAGCCTCTACCTATTTTTTTTTCATGTGAATTTCTGTTCTTGTAATCTCCTGCCTAAAGGCTATAGGTGTGTCCCAAAGTCTTAATAAAAGGGGAAAAATGGCCAGAGCAAGAGGTAGTCCTTTCCACTAGAGCAGTGGTTCTCAACCTTCCTAATGCCGCGACCCTTTAAGACAGCTCCTCATGTGGTGGTGACCCCCAACCATAAAATTATTTCCGTTGCTACTTCATAACTAATTTTGCTACTGTTATGAACTGTAATGTAAATATCTGATATGCAGGATGTATCTTCATTGTTACAGATTGAACATAATTAAAGCATAGGGATTAATCACAAAAACAATATGTAATTATATATTGTGAAATATTTATTTCTAATTACAAATAAATGAAATTTTGTCTTGAATCGTGATATAGCATGGACAACAGTCTTCATATAACAACAGTAAACTATATTGCTACATTTTGCTACACTGAGGTCATGTGATATTTATCTTTCTCTGACTGGCTCATTTCACTTAACATAATGCTCTTGAGTTCCATCCATGTTGCAAATCGTAGGAATTCCTTCTATTTTAGCGCAGCATAGTATTCCATTGTGTAGATGTACAACAGTTTTTATATCCATTCATATAGGCTGTTTCCAAATCTTAGCTATGGTGAATTGTACTGCTATGAACATAGGGGTTCATATATCCTTTGTGATTGGTGTTTCTAGCTTCTTGGGACATATTCCTAAAAGTGGGATCACTGGGTCAAATGGGAGTTCCATTTTTAGTTTTTTGAGGAAACTCCATACCATTCTCCACAGTGGCTGCACCAGTCTGCATTCCCACCAGCAGTGCCAGAGGCTTCCTTTTTCTCTGCATCTCACCAACACTTGTCGTTTGTTGATTTGTTGATGATAGCCACATTGTCATTTTGATTTGTATGTTTTGGATAATTACTGACTTTTAGCATGTTTTCATATGTTTTTTGGCTCTTTTTCTGTCTTATTTCGAAAAGTTTCTATTTAGGCCCATTGCCCATTTGTTGATTGGATTGTTTACCTTCCTTTTGTTAAGTTGTATGAATTCCTTATAAATGTTAGAGATTAAAACCTTATCGGTGATAACATTGGTGAATATGTTCTCCCATACAATCGGTTTTCTTGTTGTTTTGTTGTTTCATTTCTTTTTAAAATAAACCTTTATTGTTCAGATTATTACAATTGTTCCTCTTTTTTTCTCCAATAGCTCCCCTCCACCTGGTCCTCAACCTACCCTCTACCTTTAAAAACCTCCAACTGTCCTCATCCATAGGTGTACAATTTTTGTCAAGTCTCTTCCCATACCACTACACTACCACCAACTCCTGAAAACTGTCAGTCCATTCCTTTTCTATGCCCTGATTCTATTATATTCACCAGTTTATTCTGTTCATCAGATTTTAACCACTTGATTTTTTAGATTCATTTATTGATAGATATGTATTTGCTGTTCATAATTTTTATCTTTATCTTTTTCTTCTTCTTCCTCTTTTTTTAAAATTTTTTAAATTGTGTTACATGTATACATATCTTCCCATTGCCCACCCCCCCTACCAGGCATACCCCATCTTCATTGGTTATGCTTATATGCATGCACACAAGTCCTTTGGTCAATCACTGATCTACCCCATCTCTCCTTTATCTTCCTGCTGTAATTTGACAGTCTGTTTGATGCTTTACTGCCTCTGTATCTATCCTTTTGTTCATCAATTTATAATGTTCTTTATTATCCACAAATGAGTGATATCATGTGGTGTTTCTCCATCATTGACTGGCTTATTTCACTTATTAGGCTCTCCAATGCCATCCAGGATGCTGCAAATGGTAAGAATTCCTTCTTTTTAATGGTAGTATACAATTCCATTGTGTAGACGTACCATAGTTTTCTGATCCACTCATCTGCTGATGGGCATATAGGCTGTTTCAAAATCTTAGCTATTGGAAATTGTGCTGCTATGAACATAGAGGTGCATAAATCCTTTCTGATTGGCGTTTCTACTTTTTTAGGATATATTCCTAAGAATGGGATTGCTGGGTCAAATGGGAGTTCCATTTTTAGTTTTTTGAGGAAACTCCATACTGTTCTTCACAGTGAATGCACCAGTCTGCATTCTTTTATTTGTGATCCATTTTTTAGTCTCAGCATATTTCACTGCTTCCCTGAGTTGGTAGAGTGGCTTTGTGCGCTAGTAGCTCTGCCTCCCCAGTTATCTGAGGTGGACACTTTTGGTGCACCCCTTTCTTAACTGTGTGTACAGCCTTGTTGTAGTTAAGCCTTGCTTGTTGTTGATATCACTGGGGCGGGGAGGAGGGGGATTGACCTCCAAGCCAATTGGTTGTGAGTATCAGCTATGTCTGCATATGTACATTTGCCTCCAGACCGCTGCCTTTCACAAGTGTGGGCATGCACACAAGCTTCCAGAACTCTCCCTTTCGGTTCCCCTGAGTTTCCCTGTGCTCTAGGAACCCTTATGAGTCTAGGTCCCCAGGGTCTCACCAGAAACTGGAGTTCAGTGTAATTGGATCTAGATTTCAGTGCTGTTGTGAGGTTGTGTTTTCCTCCCACTAGAGCAGTAGTTCTCAACCTGTGGGTCACGACCCCTTTGGGGCTCGAACTACCCTTTCAGAGGTCAAACGACCCTTTCACAGGGGTCGCCTAAGACCATCAGAAAATGCAGATATTTACATCACAATGCATAACAGTAGCAAAATTTCATGGTTGGGGGTCACCACCACATGAGGAACTGTATGCAAGGGTCGCGGCCTTAGGAAGTTTGAGAACCACTGTGCTAGAGGAAGCCAGGCACAATCAGCAGTCAGCCCTCTGTGTGTGCACTTTTATGAGCCTCTACACTTCTGTCTTTCACAGCTCCCCTAAGTTTCTGAGCACTCCTTCCTTTTCATAGCAGTCCAGACTCCCCGTATGATTCTTGCCTGGAGCTGGGGTTCAGTGCAGTTGGCATTTTCCATCTCCCTCCCACTAGAGGATGCCAGCCAGACCCTCCTTCGCCCGTTCTCTCCATGAGTGTGTCTCCGTACCTCAGCTTTTTACAGCTCCTCTGAGCTTTCGTAAGTCCCTCTCTTTACTTCTAGTTGTAGAATTTTCACTCAGCCAGCTTTCCTGTGGGTCTATATGGTGTCCATTCTGTCCTTTAGTTGTAGTTTTGAAATTGTTGTGTGAGGCAGCAGCTTAGGTGTTCACCTATGCCGCCATATTGGTTTCTCTAGTCACTGATAACATTTTAATGTCCAACATCCATAGGAAACATATACAACTGAATAAAAGGAAAATAAATGATCCAATAAAAAAATGGGCAATGGATCTAAATACAGTTTTTTTCAAAAGAAGACAGAAGAATGGCTGAGACACATGAAAACATGCTCAACGTCACTAATTATCTGAGAGTTGCAAATCAAAATGACAATGTGATACCATCTAACACCTGTTGAATGGCTATCATTAACAAATTAAGAAACAATAAGTTTTGGCGGGATGTGGAGAAAATGGAACCCTCATGCACTACTGGTAGGAATGCAGACTGTTGCAGACACTGTGGATAACAGTATGGAGTTTCCTTAAAAAACTCAAAATGGAACTCTCATTTGACCCAGTAATCCCACTCCTAGGGAATATTTCCTAAGAAACTAGAAACAGCCAAAAACGGTTTGGCTTAGTGGATAGAGCGTCGGTCTGCGTACTGATGAAAGGTCCCAGGTTCAATTCCGGCCAGGGGCATGTACCTTCGTTGCGGGCACATCTCCAGTAGGGAGTTTGCAGGAGGCAACTTATTGATATGTTTCTCTCATAGATGTTTCTATCTTTCTCTCTTCCTCTCTGTAAAAAATCAATAAAATATATTTTTTAAAAAGAAACTAGAAACACCAATCAGAAAGGATACATACACCCCTATGTTCATAGCAGCACAATGTACAATAGTTAAGATTTGAAAACTGCCTAGGTGTCTGTCAGCAGATGATTGGATCAGAAAACTATGGTATATCTACACAGTGGAATACTATGCTGCCATAAAAAGAAGGAATTCTTACCATTTGAAGCAACCTGGATAGAAATGGAGAGCATTATGCTAAGTGAAATAAGCCAGTCAATGAAGAAAAATACCACATGATCTCACTTATTTTTGGATAATAAAGAATATTATAAACTGATGAACAAAATGATATATACAGTGGAAGTAAACCATCAAAGAGACTGTCAAATTATAGCGGGAAGGTTAGAGGTGGGGTAGATAAGAATCAACTGAAGGACTTGCATGCATGCATATAAGTTTAACCAATGGACACAAGACACTGGAAGGTGAGGGCATGTATAGTAGTGGGGGGCAACAGAAAGATATGTACACATGTAATACATTAATTAAAAAAAACCCAACCTCATGGAGATTAAACTGCCTGGTATTAAACAATTACTTGTTTACCAGAGAGATCAAGGAAGAAATAAAAATAATCATGGCAACAAATGGCAATGAAAACACAGTCAAAAATCTATGGGACACAGTGAAAACAGTCTTGAGAGGGAAGTTCATAGCCATACAAGCCTACTGCAAAAAACATGAAACAATGGTAATAAATTACCTAATCCTAAAATTCAAAGCATTAGAAAGAGAGCTACAAGAAAAGCCCAGTGTAAGCAGAAGGAAAGAAATAATAAAGATCAGAGAGGAGATAAATGATAGACACCAAAGAAACAATATAAAAGATCAACAAAGAGCTGGTTCTTTGAGAGGATAAATGAGATTGGTGAACCTCTAGCCAGGATCACCAAGAAGCAATGAGAGAGGATCCAAATAAACAAAATCAGTAATGAAAGAGGTGAAATAACAGACCTCACTGAAAGTCAAAGGATTGTTAAAAAATACTTTGGAGATAGGAGAGGAGAAACTAAGATGGCGGCATAGGCAAACACCTAACTGCTGCCTCACACAACTATTTCAAAACTATAGCTGAAAGTCAAAATGGACATCATCCAGAATCACAGAAAAACTGGCTGAGTGGAAATTGTACTAGACGAAAAGAGAGTGGCTCAAGAGACTCAAGGGAGCTGCAAAAAGCTAAGGTACAGAGACACGTGTGTGGAGAGGACTGGTGGTGGAGTGCCTGGCTTGCTTCCTCTAGCAGTAGGAATATGGAAACTCCTGACTGCACTGAACCCCAGTTTCAGGCAAGATCCTTGGGCCCCAGATTCATACAGGTATCCAGAGTGAATGGTAACTCAGGCAAGTCGTAAAAGGCAGCGGTCTGGAGGCAGGCACATGCGTGTGCACACAGAGATGACTGCAGTGATTACCGAGGGACACTGAAACCTAGCAGCCTCCTTGGATGGGGCTGATGGAAACCAAGGCTGTCTGCTCAGCCCTGAGATTCCTCCCCATTGAAACCAAGCAAAGAGGCCTTTGCAATTTTGCAAGTCTTGTCTCATAAGGCTGTCTCCAACACAGAAATTCTCCCAGCATAGATAAGACACTGTTGATCCTCACAGCCAATTGGCCTGGATATCAATTCCCCCCAGTGATACCAACAACAATCAAGACTTAACTACAACCAGGCTGTACACATAGTCCACAAAGTGGTGCACCATGAGTGTCCACCTCAGGTAGTTGGGGAGGTGGTGCTATGGGGCCATATAGGACACCAGCTCACAAAGCTACTCAACCAATTCAGGGAAGCAGCGAAAATGTGGAGACAAAGAAACATCACAAACGAAAGAAATGGAGGAAAACAAACGACTGGATAGAGTCCAAACCACGGATATAAGGTTTTTCAAAAATTTCCTAGAAAAGATGGATGAATTTAGTGAGACCATCGAGGATAATAAAAAGGACCAACTAGAAATTAAACATACACCGAAGGAAATAAGAAATGTTTCATGTTATCCCAAAGTTCCTTTAGGCTCTCCTCTTGCTTTTTAACTTTTTTTTTCTAGAAGTTGCTATATTTGGGTATTTTTTCCTACTATGTCTTCTAGCTCACTGATGTGGTCCTCTGCTTCTTCTAGTCTACTTTTGATGCTTTCTATTGAGTTCTTTATAGCAGTTATGTCATTTTTCATTTCTTCTTGATTCTGCATTTCTTCTTGCTTCTTCTGCATTTCCTCTTGGGTCTTCTTCATTTCCTCTTGGCTCTTACTCACAATGTCGAATTTGTCTTCCATTCTTTTGATCCACCTTGTGATCATTTCTCTGAACTCTTTCTCTGGCAGGCTTATTTCTGCTTCTATTTCGTTTACTTCCTTTTCTGGTGATACCTGCCTATTTGTCGTATGCGGGCTGTTTCTTCTTCTGCCCATGGTTTTTCTTCTCCGGGTGTCTGGTTATGTAGTTCTCTCTCCTACGTTGATTCAAAGGCACAACTAAAACACAACCCAGTACAGCACACAAGGCACTGAACAGAAATGTATTCACGATGTTAATAATCACCAATAAGGTGATCACCAATGAAAGACAAATTAGGGGTAAGTAGAGAAAGAGGAAGAGGAAATTGAGGGAAAAAGAAAGGAAAGAAGTGCCAAAATCAAATTGGGAGAGGGAGAAATAAATAAATAAATAAAT
>PVJN01057949.1:0-12302 GCA_004026805.1 Lasiurus borealis | reverse complement strand
GCTTCTCTGAAACGATTTCTCCCCCCTCCTGCCCCCCACCCGACGCTCCGGTCCCTGACGGTTCCTGCATAAATCACTCTGCAGAGCGAGCCTGCCTCAGCTCCCACCTGCCAGTTACGCTCGAAGCCTCTCGAACACGCATTGTCTGGGACGCACCAGCCAATTATGCCTTCAGGTTCCGTGGCATAATACCGCAGAAACCGGCAATTACAGAATCAGAGTGGCATCAAACGGGGTAGCGGGGAGTGAGGCCCGATTATTCTTTAAATAGCAGTTACATGAACTCATAATAAATAGGTATTAAGCGGTAAGTGTATGATAAGTAATTCCTGACAATGCCGTTACCCAAACAGAAGAGGGAAGACTGGCAAAATGGCACTGCCAGCCTCCTCTGAGCGCAGCTCTGGACGCGCACCGCCATGGCGGGGAGAGGTGGCCTCGGTCCCCGCGGGGGTGGCGGCAGGGGCACACGTGTGCGGCTGGTTCCTGGGAGAAGGCGGGTTTTCGGGAGAGCAAGACCCTCCATGGGCCAGCACGTGGCCAAACACCAAGTTCCATGACAGCGACCTCCGCCGAGTGCACAGCCACGGAACCACACGTGCCCTGAGGAGGTTACCGTGAGATAACACGCGTGTCTGCGGACAGCCCGGTGCTCGGCCAATGGCAGGCACCGGGCACAGAGAGGCAGGGCTGTGTGTGTGCCCTGCTTGGCTCCAGGGTGGAGCACCCGCGTGGCCCACCCTCGCGTGGACGGACGCTAGGCTTTTCCCGCGGACGCGCTCTGGCCCACGGGACCAGGAGGAGGTGATGCGGGAGCGGTACCCCGGGGCGGGGGGCGGGGATTCCTGGGGAGTGGTAGGGGGAGTGGGTGCACCTGTGAGCCATCCAGAGCGTCAGCAAAAAGCCAGCCAGGTGAGACGGCTCCCGAGTGATGGACAGAATGAGGAGGAACAGAAGAAGTGCCGTAGCAAAGAGGGGTTCGGGGTGCGGGGGGGGGCCCTCGGTGAGAGGCCTTTCTGAGGAGGGGAGGTTGGAGCCGAGCCTGGAATGTCCAAAGGGACCTGATCTGGGGGGGGAAGGTGTCCCAGGCGGAGAGAACAGAAACCTCTCTGGGAGACGACTTTGGGCCTCAGCACGGAGGCCAGGGTGTCTTCAATGTGGGGAGGGGAGAGGGGAGACCATGTATGGAATTAGGCCTGAGAGCTGAGGGAGGTGCTGGACAGCGTAGGGCTTTGGAGCCAGTCAGAGGAGTTTTACGGCCTCGGGGATAAGAGTGATGAAGACCTGGTGCATAGAGGCCTGGTGATGCCTGGGGAGCAATACCCGGTAATTAACCAGGAGCTCTCACATTTCTTTTTCTTTTTTTCTGAAATATATATATATATATATATATATATATATATATATATATATTAAAATATATTTTATTGATTTTTTACAGAGAGGAAAGGAGAGAGATGGAGAGTTAGAAACATCAATGAGAGATAGACATCGATCAACTGCCTCTTGCATGCCCCCTACTGGGGATGTGCCCACAACCAAGGTACATGCCCTTGACCGGAATCAAACCAGGGACCCTTCAGTCTGCAGGCCGACGCTCCATACACTGAGCCAAACCGGTTTTGGCTCTGAAATATATTTTATTGATTTTTTTTTTACAGAGAGGAAGGGAGAGGGACAGAAAGCTAAAAGCATCGATGAGAGAGAAACATCGATCAGCCGCCTCCTGCACACACACACACACCCCCACTGGGGATGTGCCTGCAACCAAGGTACATGCCCTTGACCGGAATGGAACCTGGGACCCTTCAGTCTACAAGCCGATGCTCTATCCACTGAGCCACACTGGATGCAGCGGACCGTCACGTTTCTACTGGCACGTCCTCTCGGCAGAGTCCTGATAGGCTGGGACTCATGTTTCCACTTTCTGCGGTTCCGGGAGCAGGTTAGGCGCCCGGGAGATATTTGTGAAGAGAAAGAAGGAAGGAAAACATGAACGAACACAAGGGTAAACGGAGGCACAAGCTCAGAGCTCTCCCTCCCTCTCTCTTTCTCTTTCTCTCTCTCTCCCTCCCTCTCTCTCTCTTTCTCGGAAATGCCCCACTTGTTGGCACGGGAAAAGTTGACAAAACGGTCATCCCGCTATTGGAAAACCTCTTCAGGCCCACAGAAGACATGGCAGAAGTGTCTGGCTTCAAAGCGATATCCTGACAGCCACGATTCTGAGAGAAAGAGAAGTCGGAACAAAACACAGGATTTGACAGACTCGGAGTTACATGCGGCCCCAGCACCCCAGAGAGCGTGCGCACATGTGTGACTCCTTGTGGGCGGAATTATCTGAGCAAAACATCTTGTGCTATAAGAACTGCAGTGCAGGCCAGGAGGCTTGAGGGACCTTCGGCGAATGCGGTCCTTAAAGTTCCTCCAGATGCTGGCACCGGTTCCCTTCCCTGGCAGAGTCTTCAGTCCCCGCTGTGACGGCAGACACGCCGCACCGGCTGTGAAGATTGTTCGGGCACGTTCCCCTCCTCCTTGCCTCTCAGCAGCTGCCAGAACACAAGTGAATGAACCTCCCAGTCCCTCATTCCAAGGACTTTTTCAATCAAGCCCAGAGCTTTAAGAATCCTCTATCCACGGCCCCATGCATTCATCCCATGTTTGAAAACCTCCAAGCAGCCGAAACCGGTTTGGATCGGTGGATAGAGCATCGGCCTGCGGACTAAAAGGTCCCGGGTTCGATTCCGGTCAAGGGCATGTATCTTAGTTGCGGGCACATCCCCAGTAGGGGGTGTGCAGGAGGCAGCTGATGGATGTCTCTCTCTCATCGATGTTTCTGGCTCTCTATCCGTCTCCCTTCCTCTCTGTAAAAAAAAAATCAATAAAATATATTTTAAAATAAAATGACATGGGGAGATATTCTGCAATCTTATGTAACGTATTCTGAAGCCAAAAAACGGGGTCTCTGTCTAGCAGACACTGCTCTGGGAGCTCCGTGCTCAGCCCCCCGGGGAGGCAGCCGGATACCCCCGGTTGCTCTCAGATCACCTGTGACCTTTTCTTAAAGCAAAGCTCCACACCGGGGCCGCACCGAAGACCGCAGCGCTCCCACCACGAGGCCGTGCGCGACTCCCGCTGTCTCCTCCGCCAGATGTGAAGACGAGTGTCTTAATCTGGAAACGTTTTCATCGCAGCTCAAGATGACGATGGGAGCTTTTCTTTCTTTCTTTTCTTTTTTTTTTAGAAACACAGGCTCATTTTTAGAAAAGAAGAAAATAACAAAGATTGCATAATGGCTGCGTGGAAATTCACCAGCCGGCGGGCAGCACCCCCGTGGGGGACGGAACTCCACTTCAACCCCGGGTTTACTTCCTCTCCACGGGGGAGAGCCTTCCTATGGAGGCCCATCTAAATGTTTAATCTATCTGACGTAACAAATTCTCTATCGCATAAACATTTCCCCAGGTTTCACGATCAAAAAGAACAAAAGAAAAAATAGAATATTAATAGATATTCCGTTAATAGAGCATCTAATTTACAAGGAATGACATAAGCCAGGGTTATTCACTAGCAAGAGGAAAATGGGGGAGGGGTGGGAGGGAAATGATAATAATCTTGGGCACCTGAGTATTTCTCCTTCATTTGTAGGTTCTGGGTCACCCCCTTCTCTCTGGCTGTTCAGTGTATGGCTGGCTCCTCCCCACCCCTCTCTCCGCTCCACCGCCTGCTTTGGTTACCCCCTGATTTATCCAACACACGCACTCACAGCTATTTAACAAACGAAATTTCGGGAGCCTTGGATGTGGCAGGCGTTGTTTTGATGCTAAAAGAAACTGGTGATGGAGCAGATAAAAAGTACCTGCCTTTATGGCAAACAGTAAGTTTCAGTCAAACCCAGAGTTTGTTTGGTGGTGATTAGTGGGGTGTAGGGAAGGGAAACAGGGCGTGTTGGGATGGGAGTGGCAACTTCAAACCAGTCACTAGCGAGGGCCGCTCTCAGGAGGACATCTGCGTATATAAAAGCCTCGCAACCATGAAGACCAGACGACTGGACAACCAGACGATGGGCTGGCCGCTATGATGCACACTGGCCACCAGGGGGCAGACACTCAATGCCAAAGCTTCCCCTGGTGATAAGGGCACTCCCACAGCTACCCCCTGTGATTCCACCCCCACCCCCACCAGCCTGCCCTGATGGGCTCCAATCCCTGCCAAGCCCAGGGACACTCACTGGTGCACGAATTCGGGAGGAAGAAGAACCATGAGAATCTTGTGACCCATTGGGGTTTGAGATCCTTGCAAAAAAATGCAGGAGGAGTCGTGTGTTTTTAAGTAAGTTGTGGGCGCATTTCAAGCATCGTGTCCAGGAGGCGCTGAGAGAGGGTGGGCCGGGACATGAGTTCTCGCAGGGACCGCAGTGTCAAGGCGCCAGACCTGAGCGGTCACCTCGGCAGCTTGCACAGCTTCCTGCGTCCCGGCACCGGCGGGAGCCCTGGCCCGGACCAGGCACCTTGTGTGCTGGTTGGAGGGCAAGTGGCAGCCGCCGGGGCTCCGGGCAGAGCAGAGTGAGTGGCAGAGCGCCTCCCTGAAGGAGCAGTGCGGTCCCTGGACTCCCCCAGGCTCGGGCCCCTGAGTGAGCATTGGGGAGCACGTCCTTCCTGAGGGGGAGGGGGAGGACACGGGGGGGTAGGGAGTGGGAGGGTAGACAAGGAGGCAGCCAGTGTCAGGGTATCCGGGAGCCGGCCAGTGCTGCGGGCTCCTGGCGTTGCATCCAGCCTGGGGAGCGCCCGGAGGCTAGAAAGGCACAGCTGATGGGAAGGGGGAGGGGCCTAAGTAGAATTCTCGCCTCTGGTCAGTGAGGTTCTGGGCAACTTCCTGTTTCATTTCGTTCCGTCAGAGGCTGGGGGGGCAGTGGGGTTTCTGACTGGAGGGCTGGTGAGGAAGTCGGTCACCTCACCAGCAGGGGGGCCAGCTGTTAGACCAGTGGTTCTCAACCTTCCTAAGGCCACGACCCTTTAATACAGTTGCTCACGTGGTGGTGACCTCAACCATAAAATGATTTCCGTGGCTACTTCATGGCTGTAATCTTGCTGCCGTTATGAATGGTAATGTAAATATCTGATAGGCAGGATGTATTTTCGCTGTTACAAATTGAACATAATTAAAGCATAGTGGTTAATCATAAAAACAAATTGAACATAGTGAAGGCATAGTGATTAATCGCAAAAACAATATGCAATTGTATATTGTGAAATATTTATTTCTAATGACAAATAAATGAAATTGTGTCCTGAATCATGGTGTAGCATGGGTAACAGTCTTCATAAGACAACAGTAAACGACATTGCTACACTGAGGAGCGGTCTGTTGGTTCCTAAGACCATGGGAAATAGGTGTTTTCTGATGGTCTTAGGCGACCCCTGTGAAAGGGTCGCTCGACCCCCAAAGGGGTCTCGACCCACAGGTTGAGAACCGCTGTATTAGACGCTAATGACCTGAAAGAAGCCGTTTCCTTCCCACCCAGACCCGATGAGCCCCTTTGAGAAAGCTACTCGCAGGGTCCCCAGCCCCTCCCCAGCTCTGCAGGGCTGCAGCAGAGCCTCTGCTGGGTGATAATAATACCTCACGTCTGCAAATGACTTTGCCATGCCCCTGGGGCATCGCTGTGCTACTTAATCAGGAGGGGTGTTAGGAGGAGCTGGGGTGCAGGCTGCCCTGTGGATTGCAGAGAGAGGGTAGGGCTGGGGCCCCAGGGCCAGGGTGGGGAGGGCGGAAGGGAGTGTGTGCCTGCTGGGTGACGAGGGACATGGTGGGCTCTGTCTGCTGGCACCTGCTCTGTCCGCCCTCCTTCTGCAGACAGACCCGCTGCCTCCCTTGGAGGATCCGGCGTTCTGTGCGGGACGTGGCCTTGGGTGTCAGTGAGGTTGTCGACCAGGCTGCTCCTCTCTGCGGGCCAAGCAAGGCCCTGACCCCGGAGGCTGGCCGGGCGCTCGCCTGGCATCCGCAACTGGGCCGCATCCCACCGGGGGAGAGACAGGCAGACCGCCTTGACCTGGTTCTGTAAGGCCAGCTCCACCCGGAGCACCTGACCCCGAATCAGACTCACACACACCCACAGGACTGGTGCGTGCGCCCCGGAGTCAGGAGACACCACGGACAGACGGACGCACGACAGTTGGCGAGGTTATGGTGCTGGCAAATCACGGGAGGTGGAGGTGCCGGGGACTCGGAAGGCAGGCCTGGCCTGGGGAGAAGGGAACGCGGGGGGGGGGAGGGAGGCGTGGTATACGAGCCCCTCACCCCCCACCCCCACCCCCAGTTCAAGTCTCTGTACCTGGGGGCGTTTCCATTGCATTGCCTGCTGCCGAAACCCCCCTGCGCAGGGAGTGTTTGGTTGGGGGAGGGGGTGAGAAATATTTGGCACCAAAGAGACAGCCCCCTTCTGTGTGTGTGGGAGCGGCGGGCCCTGTGGGGGGAGGGCCAGGCTGTGTCCTGGGGACCTGAGGCGGGACTTTCTCTCCCACCGTGACGCCCTTGCAGTCGCCGCTCCCGGCTGAGGCTTCTGCGCACTTGACACGAGGCTGGTCCCCGGTGAGAGATGCTGTGAGCATAACACACCCCCCCATTTTTAAGGTTCCATGGGCAGGAAACAGTGTGCAATATAGCAGTAACTTTCATGTGAGTCGCGTGTTGAAGTGATATTTGAATACACTGGGTTAAGTGTTATTTTTGTTGTTGTTAATCCTCACCTGAGGACATTTCTTCCATTGATTTTTGAGGGAGGAAGGGAGGAAGGGAGGGAGGGAGAGGGAATCAGTGTGTGAGAGACACATCCATCGGCTGCCTCCCCCATGTACCTGGCTGGGCTGAGGATGGAACTGCACCCCGGGTACTGGCCTGGGATCCAACCTGAGCCCCTCTGGGTGCAGACCAGTGCTCTGACCGCTGGCCACGGGCAGTTAACTGTTATTAACATTAACTTCCCCCGTCCTGTCGTTCCTTTTATTTCTTTTCCAATATATTTTATTGAGAGAGAGTCATCAATCAGCCGCCTCTTGCATGCCCCCCACTGGGGATGTGCCTGCAACCAAGGTACATGCCCTTGACCGGAATTGAACCTGGGACCCTTCAGTCCCCAGGCTGATGCTCTGTCCACTGAGCCACACCAGTTTTGGCTCTATTTTTCCTTTTAAAGTACAGCTCTGGGAAGATTTCAAATCACGTTAGTCTCGTGTGGGTCTGCAGGCCTCTATCAGGGTGTGGCTGTGGGTGCAGCGAGAAGCAGGCTTCTGGGTCCCAGGTGATGTCAGTCGGGGTGCAACAGGAGCCGGGAGCTGGGAGCCGGGAGCGGGGAGGCTCAGGGCAGAGTTTTCCAGGCCCAGGCGGTGGGAGGGAGGAAGACCAGTGGGGACGGGAAGCCTGTGGGGCTGACCACAGCTGTCAGCACCCATGGACCCACGGAGAGGGCTGTCCCAGGACGAGGAAGGAGAGCCAGAGAAGGCTGCTGGGCAGGGTTCCGGAAGGTCACGGCCAGGGGAGAGGCGGGAAGATGACTGCCCGCCTCCCTGCCCACCCTGCCTGCTTCCCATGAGCCACGGCTCCGCCCGCTGGAAGCCAGAGCTCAGCCCTTGCTCTGGCTGAGGGCAAACACCCCTCAGGCACAGCAGGTGGAGTGGCCTGCAGGGGCAGTGGGCAGTCCCCGCATCCTCGGTTCCCTCTGCGGGGGCGGGATGTGTCCCAAGCTGGTCCTGCCGTGTGGCTGCCGTTGGCAAGGGAACAGCGCCCGGAGCCGTGTGCTGTGCCAGCATGTGCTGTCGGGGCCTCTGAACTTTTCTCGCCTGCGAGTGTGAAATAGCACCGTGTCCGCGTCTGCATTTCCCTGGCTGAGGCCCCATGGTACTGAGTAGCATCTCCTCTGCCTGCTGGCCGTTTGCTCTTTCTCTGTAATGAAGGATCTGTTCACGACGCTTGCCTGTTTCTAAATTGAACTTTTTGCCCTCTTATTATTGACTAGAGGCACGGTGCACGAAATTTGTGCACTGCGAGGGTCCCTAGTGGCTGTTGGTGGCCAGCTGCTGGCCAGGGCCTCCCTCCCTTCCCCTGCTCAGCCCGCCCCCTGGTCAAATCCCCAGAAGAACTCCGGTCGAGGGGAAAATTTGCATAATATGCTTTTATTATACAGGATTTGGGAACATGATATGTTTGGGACATCAGTCCTCTATTATTTATATGCTTCTCTCCCTTTGTGGCTTCCTTTTTCATGTTTGTTTAAAAGTTATTAATCAGTAGATGTCAGTTTTAATGCCATAGCCCATCAATCCTTTCCTTTATTGGCTGTTAATGTGTGATTTAATGAGCCACAGTAACTCCAAGGTCATAACATGACTTTCCTAATAATTAATGTAAGTTTATGTGAAAAGTATAAAAAATAGCGATAAGCAAAAGGTAAAAAGAAAAAATTACCCATAATCCCATTCCCAGAAATAACCACTGACATTTCTTTTTATGTAAGTCCCAATCTCACATAATAAATAAATAAATAAATGTGGCCTGGCCGGTGTGGCTCAGTGGTTGAGCATCGACCTATGAACCTGGAGGTCAATTCCTGATCAGGGCACATGCCTGGATTACAGGCTCAATCCCCAGTGGGTGACATGAGGGAGATAACCAATCAGTGATTCTCTGTCATCACTGATGTTTCTGTCTCTCTTCCTCTCAGAAATTAATAAAATATACATATATTTTTAAAAATGAACGTGGTACCTCGATAAGCCTGCTGAAAGAAATGCATCACCAGCATTGCATTCTTTCTAATAACCTGCCAAAATGTCCATCCCGTGGCAGAAATGCTCAGCACTGACTAATTTTTATATCTTTCCCAAACTACCTTTCTTTGCCTCGGGGAAGCACTTGGCTTTGCACTGCAAGCATGTCTGGCGCTTCGGGCACGAAGAGGAAGTGTGGAAGGTCAGTCAGAGACAGGCAGCCGAGTGTTGTGGGCCGGCCTCAGGCATCAGACAGCAGACACGCCATCTTGAATGTCCATATGGAACCACGGGCCAGGCCTTCTGTCCAGCCGCCGGCAGTTCTCCAGCGCCGAGCTCAGCGGCCTCTTGTTTACAACCAAACAAAGTGTTTCCCTTGGCTCCGGAGTCCATCCGCTGCTGTGGGGCTGCCCTGCTGTGCTCGCTCCAGGCAGTGTCCTCTCTTCACGGGTGAGGGGCTGTCCTCTGAGCGGGGCCCTCTCTGATCGAGCAGGTGTCTCTGCTGCCCATTGCATGCAACAAGTCACCCCAAAGGGCTGTGGCTTAACGCAGCTGCATTATCGTGGCTCCTGGTTTCCGGGGGTCGGGAATTGAGTTCTGGCTCAGCATCTCCTGTGGTTGAAGTTAGATTCACAAGTTGACTCTTGGGGTCTGAGGCCACTGGAAGCTGATCATGTGTATTCAAAACACCCCCCCCCCCCCGTCTCCCCGGGTGCTGGTCTCTCTGTGTGGGCTAGTCTGGGCTTTCTCAGAGCATGCTGGTCTCCACGGTGCATGGTGCCTTCGAGAGTGGGTGTCCAGGAGCTAATGGCGGAGGCACTGCCTTTATCACCCAGTCCCAGAAGCCATGGAGTGTCGCTGCCGCCACTCAATAGCTGCAGAAGCTCACCCAGTTTCCAGGAAAGGCACGTCACCCCGCTTCTCAATGGGAAGAGTGTGAATGGATTTTAAGATATATTTTTAAACCAGCATGGTCTGGATGGATGATGGATGGATAGATGGATTGATGGTTTGGTGGTTAGGTGGTTGGATGGGTGGATGGATGGATAGATGCATGGGTGCATGGATGGATGATGGGTGGTGGATTGGGTGGATGAGTGGATGATGGATGGATGGGTAGATGGATGATGGGTGGTAGATTGGTTGGATGGGTGGATGGTTAAATTAATGGATGATGGGTGGGTGGATGGATGATGGATGGAAGGTGAATGGATTGGTAAATGGGTGGACAGATAGATGGTGAATGGTTGGGTGGATGAATGGATAGGTGAGTGGGAGGGTGGGGGATGGATGGATGAATGATAGGGTGGATGGATGGATGGATGGATGGATGATGGATAGTGGATTGGATGGATGGGTGGGTGGTGAATGGATGGATGATGAGTGGGTGGGTAGATGGATGGATGGATGGATGGTGGATGGATTGGTAGACGGATAGATGGTAAATGGTTGGGTGAATGAATGAATAAGTGGGTGGGAAGGGGGGATAAATGGAGGAATGGTTGCGTGGATGGATGGATGATGGATGGTGGATTGGTTGGATGGTTGGATGGTGAATGAATGGATGATGGGGATGGATGGATGGATGGTGGATGGGTGGATTGGTAGGTGGGTGGACAGATAGATGATGAATGGGTGGATGGGTGGATGGATGATGGATGGATTGGTAGGTGGGTGGACAGTTAGATGGTGAATGGGTGGGTGGATGAATGGATGGGTGGGTGGGTGGGTGGATGGATGGATAGAAACCAAAGGAATTGACTTGCGGTGGAGTCTGCCAGATTTGTATTACACAGTGAGCCCCTGGCTGCAAAAGGGGGAGTGATTTCAGAGAAGGAGAAGTCTCTTCCGCCTCTAAACCTCGGGGCCATGGGACAGGGAGCTTAGCGGTGATCTCTCTGAGGCTGACCTAGGAGATTAGGGCTCTGGAATCCGCCTGCTCTTGGGTCTCTGGCTTTACAACTCCGCCACCTAGTGGTCACAGTGCATTCAGCAATGATCATCTAGTCACCAGTGACTGACGGAGGCCCATCATTCGGGTGTTGACTTGAAGGCCTTATGTCCAGAGCGTGCAGGAGGAGCACGCGGTCATTCTAAGGGCGCATGCTGAGCATGCTGGGAGTGAAGTCACTGATGAAATGGTGTGTTCAGTATTTCTCGTTTCCAACATGCCAACAGGCTGGCCTTGCTCCGTGGGCCAGGCTAGCACGCAGACCCAGCCATCCCCTCCCACAGGTACATATTTCACGGCGTCGCCTCGGTGCCTCTGTGCCGCTGACGAGGATGTAGAGGCGGAGGCAGGGCAGGCCCGGCACCACTCCTTCCCTCTGTGACGTTGTTGGGCCGGTCACTCAACCTCCGAGACTCACGTTTCTTGTGCGTAAAATGGGGGCTCATACCATCAGTTACAGGGGAAACTGCTTTTCCCGTGTCACAGCTGAGGGTGTGACTCAGAGAACGGAAGTCGCGGCCGTGCCTGGAGGTGGGCAGCTCGGGCCAGTGTGTGCCCCGGGCATGCACCTGGCGCCCGAGGTGCGGAGCCCAGGAGCACGAGAATGTCAGGGACGCCACGCACTGCCCGCCGTCTGAGGCCAGCCCGGGCCTCGGGCCACCTCCACGGCCACGGGGGGGCTTTCTCCTGAACCGGCATCGGCGCGCCGGGAGGAGAAAGGCTTGGTAACACCCGCTGCTCTTCCTCCAGGATCCACGCGCCCGTGGTGGGTTCTGGGGCTTGTTAATTTGGTGGTGGGTTCTGTGGCTTGTTAATTTGCCAGCCAAGCAACACACACACACGCTGCCCTGCTGTGTGGCTTCTCGTCTGCCAGGCCCGGATATCCTGGTCTGCGTTTGGCCACCCTCCGTCTCCACGCTGCATCTCCTGCTGCTCTCTGCCCTGCTGGCTCCGTGTGGGTGTTCACCACAATCACGTGACATTTTAAATCATTCTCCCCCAGGAATGAGAGGTGGGGGCTTTGTGTGTTCAGGCCCAGAGGCCCTGTTTTTGGTAAACCTACTAGAAGGCCACGTAGAAATAGTGTGCGAATTCATAGTACCTGCTCTCCACACGCATGTCACAGAGTGCTTTTTCTGGTACACATCCCGCACGAAATGCCTCCCACCCCCATGGTCCCTGGCTCCCTCACTTGTGCGTTCATTCTTCCATTCATTCATCGCGTGCTCCTTAGGGCTGGCTCTGTCCCACACTCTGAGGACCCCAGGACCAGGTCAGGCTGCACAGGAAATAGTCACCATTTGAGGGCACTCTCAGGACCCTCAACCTTCTCAGCCATAGGGGGTTGTAGGGGGCGGGATGTAGCGGGGAGGGGAGAGGCATTCTCTAACCCCCCCCCCAAAGACAAAAGGTGGGTGCTAAAGAGTAGGAGGACAGGGAGACCAAAACACAGGACCAAGGAGAGAGAGGTCACCATCCACCCACCCACCCATCCACCCACCCACCCACCCATCCATCCACCCACCCACCCATCCATTCATCCACCCAACCATTCCACCATCCATCATGCCCACTGTGCAGACAGAAAA
>PVJN01057948.1:0-12302 GCA_004026805.1 Lasiurus borealis | reverse complement strand
GCCCCCCCCCCCCCCCCCCTGCTCCGCAGGCCCGGCTCACTCTGCAGGCACTTCTGTGGGTGGGCATGGCTGCCGGCAGTTCTGATAAGCCGGTGCCTGCCGTGCTGCCGGCTTTAAGAACCCACTGGGGTGGAAGTCAGGTCCCGAGGCTGCACCAAGGAAGAATGACAGGCCTACGGGGAGGGGCTGCCTTTGGGAAGACCTCACAGGCAGTGCAGTTCGGAGAGCAGAGAGGGGAGGGGCTTCGGTGTGTTCAGGTTGCAGTCGTGCGTGCTGCGGTGCCCGGGAGGGGAGCTGGAGGATGCTGGGCCAGCGCCAGGCCAGGGTGTCTGGACTTCCTCCTGCGGGCAGGGGGGAGCCACTGAGGGTTGAGGAGGGGAGGCCAGTAGCCAAGGTTGTAGGCAGGTCATGTGGGGTAGCAGCAGGTATCCCACCTGCTGGTGGGGCTCCCTGCTCAGTGCCCCACTTGTCCCCGCTCCCCAGTTCTCACTCCTCTCCGAGGTGAGAGGCACCATCTCCCCGCAAGACCTGGACCGCTTCGATCACCTGGTGCTGAGGCGGGAAATCGAGTCGATGAAGGCGCGGCAGCCCCCCGGCCCCGGGCCCGGGGACACCTACTCCATGGTCTCCTACAGCGACACGGGCTCGTCCACAGGCAGCCACGGCACCTCCACCACCGTCAGCTCAGCCAGGGTGAGTGTCCCTGCCCGTCCTGGCACAGTGGCCAGAGGGAAAGTAAAGATACAGTCAGCCCTCAGTATCCACGGGTTTCCCATCCGTGGATTCATCCGACCACGGATGGGAAATAATTTGGAAAAAGCCCCCAAATGCAAAACTGGACTCTGCCGTGCATCAGGCACGAGGTGGGGTTCGTGGGAATGAAGCGATGCCCAGGCGCACTCTGTGGTAAGCCTATATGCAATACTAGACCCTTTCATATAAGGGACATGAGTATCCAAGGATTTGGTATTCATGTGGGTCCTGCAACCAGTCCCCCCACGGATACTGAGGGGCGGCTGTCCTGGCTTTGGAGTGAGACCCATCGGGTTCAAATCCTAGCACCACCTCTTGCCAGCTCTCTGCCTGCCATTCTGAGCCTCAGTTTCTTCTCCTGTAAAAACCTCATCATAGTCGAGGGCTGGCTGCGTGCCAAGCACGGGCTCTAGGAGAGAGGAGATATGGCCCTGGCCTCATGGGGCTCACAGTCTGGGGGGGCGGGGTGTTGGGCTGGAGGAGAAAGAAAAGATCAAAGGTAGTGAGACAGGTAGGAAAAATAATGATAATCGGGAGGGAGGTGTGGTAATTTGGGTTTTCTCCAAGGCACACCCTGTTGTCATGAAGCCCCACACTCAGCCTGATTTGCTCCTACACTCTCCCCCCCCCCCCCCCAAGAGCATGTGGTCCATCTCAGGGCTCGGCTCTGCCCCCAAGATGCTCGGAGGCAAATTCATCCCAGGAGGCCTAGCGAGGAAGGGGCAGAGGCAATGGATGGCTGTCCGTTGCAGGGAAAACCCAGTCATTGCTGCCCCTGGCGGGGTGAGCGGCAGAGCCAGAAGGGAGGTTGGGAGATTGACTGGGCTCCATACTCTCCTTTCCTGTCGGACCTTTCCTCACGCTTTCCCTGGAAAGGGAGGGGATGGTTGAGTTGCCTATTGTTCCCAGATGGTGACATGGCAACTCTTGCAGGTGGAGTCTCAGTCAGACTGGGGACCTTGTCCTCTGCAGGAGCTGGAGCTCCGAGGGCGCAGTGGTGTGCAGGCTACGGACACAGGTGGTTAGTGGGCACAGAGAGGCCCGCAGCCACCGGGAAGCGGCCTGCAGGGCACATACCTTCCCCTCGCAGATCCCAACTCCCAGCTCAGCCTGGCTTTTTCTTTCTTTCTTTCTTTCTTTCTTTCTTTTTTTAAGCTCTGGGTGAACTTCTCCTCCTCCCCCTACCCCACTGAGTCACCTTTATCCCCAGGGGTCCTTATCCCTTCCTGGGGTGACCCCGGAAGCTGCTGCTGCTGTGCATTCCTGTAAGCCCTGGATATGGTTTCAGGGAAGTGATGCCATGTTTTGGGATGAGCTGGTTACTCTGGGGCGTACACTCTCTGATGTGCCCTGATGACTGATGTCCACATGAGGCTCAGGGTACCAAGTCACTGCTCTAAAACCAAGGTGCGGGAGATTGCAGGCTCCAATTCTGGGGTGCTGGGTGTGTTCTAGCCTGGGAGGTGGGAGATTCAGGTTTAGCCCTGGTTTCTCTGGGCCTCAGTTTCCCATGTGTAAAATGGTCGGACGTTGTTGCTGGCACGGGCCACATAGCCCGAGGCCCTGAGGGCAGATTAGGCTTCGGGACTCGGAGGAGCCAGGGTGACTGTTCTGCTTGGGAAGGGTTTGGGAGTAGCAGTGGCCTTATCCCAGCCCCCGCTCAGCATTGGCTGGCAGTGACCTTGTCCCAGCCCAGAAGAGTGCTGCCCTTGGCCAGTCTAAGCCACAGGTGTGGCAGTTCACCCTGCCCTGCCAGAGAGACCCTGCAGATTGGGGCATCCTGGTGAAGGCAGACTCCAGAAAGGCCATGAGCAGGAAGCTTTGGGGGAAAGGATGGAAGGGGTCCCCAAACTTCTGAGATGTGAGTAGCTATGGAAGTCTCTGACCCACATGGTAGCACATGCATGTCACATTAGGAGTAACCAAGGCCAGGGTGAGCTCTCCGAGATGGATTCTTGTTTATTTTTATTTTTTAATTGAGCTTAGAAAAAGGATGGAGAGATAGAAATGTAGATGAGAGGAACATTGACTGGCTGCCTCCTGCACGCTCCCTGCTGGGGATCAAGCCTGCAACCTGGGCACCTGCCCTGACCAGAATGGAGCTGGGGACTGCTTGGTTCATGGGTCAGTGCTGAACCACTGAGCCGCACCGCCAGGTTCAGAGATGGAAGATTGCCCCGGCAGGAGAGGCAGTGTGGAAAGGTCACTTCGCCCCTCAGTGCCTCAGTTTCTCTCCTTGCATTGGAGCTGCTTCCCCCAGCAGTTGGAGGATGCAGTGATGAGCTCCTCCCTGCTGGCCACAGCACCCCAGAGATGTGCCCACAGCCCGAGGGCAGGTGAAGCCCCAGTTCTTCCCTCCACGCTGAGGATTTGCACCCAGGGCCTTGCAGACACATGGAGGCTTCTGGAAATCGCTGGGCTGGGGATCTGCCACCCTCTCTAACCTGCATCCCCCCACCTCAGGGGCCCTCCACATGCACAGCCAGGGCTCCTTTCCTCAGACTCTGAGCTTCCCTACTGCACAGGCTTCGGCCTCCCGAAAGTCCAGGTTTCTTCTGATCAAGTCTTCTGAACAGGGTCCTCCTTCGGGCTCTCCCTCTCATTAGCAGGTGTGACCTTGAACAAGTCACTTCCCTTCCCCAGCCTCTTGTTTTTTTCCATCTGCCAAATGGGAATAATGACTGCAGCGCCACCTGCTGGGAAGTCCCAGGATTGCCCCAAGGTGAACGATCCTCTCCTGAAGGTCCTTCTTTCTGGAGGACAGGTGTCATTTCTGCAGAGCAGTGAGGTTTCCTTCAAGCAGGCAGTTAGAGTGACTGTAGCCACAGGGCCTTTTCTCCCCCATCCTTCCATTTTCTCTGTCCAAAGCCTTCAAAGCAAAAAAAGAGAATCGTGTTTATCTTGCCTGTGTGTGTGTGCATGCCTGCACGGGTTTGGGGGTTTGTCTGTGCCCACCCCATCCCTAATATTTATTTGATGCACTTTTCTTTTTGCCTTTTGCCCATCCTCTCTCCCCAGGAGCGGCTGCTGTGGCTTATAGACCTGATGGAGGTACCGTCCATTGGGCTGGGTGGGGCTTTGGGGGTCCCTTAGTTGGGGCAGAGGTTGAGGGTTGTGGCCCTTCCCACCTGCCACCTGCTTTTGTCTGCACTCATCCCCGGAAGGCTCTGGGGTTCTCCTTGGCGCTCACTCTCTCCCCCCAGGTTTTCTTAGGCTCTGCCATTCCTGGCTGTGTGACCTT
Organism: Lasiurus borealis; assembly: GCA_004026805.1. Classification (NCBI taxonomy): domain Eukaryota; kingdom Metazoa; phylum Chordata; class Mammalia; order Chiroptera; family Vespertilionidae; genus Lasiurus; species Lasiurus borealis. Next base: position 8,308 of record PVJN01057948.1, on the reverse strand, counting down.
AGGAAGTGGTTTCCCCTCTCTGAGCTCAGCTTTGGGAGATGTAAAACCAGGTGGTAATTTCTATGCTGTGCAGCTGTGCGCAGGCCTCCGGGCCTCTCATACGTCAGACACTCTGTCGGCCCGGATGTTCTCTGTCCCACTTTGCAAGGCCTGGCAGCCTCCGGTGGGTTCTTTGGCCCTTGGTTCACATGCCACCTCTTCTGAGTAGACTTCCTTGATTATCTCCAGACTTTTAGCCTCTGGCTCCTCCAGTACCTTGGACTTCTCTTCATCGTGGCTCTTGTCTCGTTATATTCTAACCAGAGGCCCAGTGCATGGATTCATGCACATGGAAAGTAAATTAATTTGAGTTGGCCGGCGGGGCAGGACTGGGCAAGATGGGCCAGACACACCCTGGAGCCAACCTTCCATGGTCTCTCCTGGCCCGGCGGCACCTGGGGCAGTGCCAGGGCTCCAAAGGCGTCTGCAGAGTGAGTGGGGTCCCTGCGACAGGTGAGGTCCCTCAGCCTGGCCTGTGAGGATTGGGCCAAAACTGGCAGTCGGACATCCCTCATTGGTCCCAGAGTGCGAGAGGGCACTCTGCCAAATTGCTGTCACTCAGCAGCTCCTGTGTTGAGCGTCTGCCCCCTGGTGGTCATTGCATCATAGCTACTGAATAGTCATTGGTTGATGGTCGCTTAGGCTTTTATACATATCGATCATCTGTACCAGCCTGGTCTGTTACCCACCTTGACCGTGGGCTGCTTGCAGGTGGCGACTGTATCCCAGAGCTTGGCCCATACTTGGGCCTTTATGTATTAGTAACTGGCATTTGTCGTGAGTTCTCCACGGGCATCAGGCTCTCCAGTCATACCTTCTTTGACCCTCCCAGTAACTAGTAGACACTACTACGAGCTCCATTTGACAGAGACGATCCGAGAGGAGAAGCGACTTGCTCCTGCTGCTCCGTGTTGCTCAGCCCATGAGTGATAGAGTCAGGGTTCACCCTGGGCCTGCTGGCCTCTGAGCTGCTGCTGTGACCCCCTGTGGCCTGGCTGTGATGCCTCCTGGAGGAGCCCACCAGCTGCTTGTTAACATTATCCATCTGTCTGTCTGTCTGTCTCTTCCTCCCTCCCTCCTCCTCTTCCTCCGTTCTGTTAGCAGTGCTGACTGGTGCTCGCTATGCGCTGTACGCAGTCCTAGGTGCTGGAATACAGTACAAACAACAAAGAAACACTTTCCACGGTGGAATTTGGGGTGATGCTGGGGCGTAAGCGAGATAACAACTGAAAACGCACAGTAGAAGTGGTAAACGTGCTAAAGGGAGAAATAGGCAGGAAGGGGGTTTGGGACGGGGTTGGGTGATCAGAAAGGGACCCCTGAGTACTGACGGGAAGGGGTTGGGGAGATATCCATGCCCATCGCCCCCTGCTGGGAAGAGCACTTCAAACAGGGAACAGCGGGTGCTCCCTGAGGCAGGAAGGGGCCTGCAGTGTCCGAGCCAAGTCCAGGGGCCATGAGGCTGGAGCAGGGTGCGTGCAGGGAAGGGCCGTGGCAGATCGTGCTGAGGACTGGACGCTGACTCTGACTCTGAGATGGGAGCCGCTGGCAGACACGTGGAGGCTGACATGGTGTGGCTTAGCTTGAATAGATGCCTCTGACGGCAGAGAATGGACAAGGTGGGTTTGTACAAAGAACAGGGTCAGTCCCGGGGAGGCCTGGGGGGTTGTGCAGCCTGAGCTGCTAAGGGGAGTGATGCCTAGCTCTCTCTGCTGCCTGGCTAGTCCTGGCCTGGGTGTCCTGGGAACCCCCTCCTTCCACCCACGGCAGAGTTCGGGCTGGGCACCTCCTGCTGCCTGTGTGTGGAGCCACAGGACAGAAACGCCTTCTCCTGGAAGCCCTCCTGCAGAAGTACAGAGCACAGCACCAATCAAGGTGTCAGGAGCCCTGCAGTGCCTCTGCTCTGTCCCTACCACACTGTGTGCCCTTTACCCCCTGTCGGCCTCAGTCTCTCCATCTGTTTCACCAAGGCAGACACCCCCACCCCCAGGCTCCTCTCTCTCTCAGATTCCTCTCTCTGTGGGGAGATGCTGGGAAACACTCAGGCACGGAAAGGAATGGGAACTCTATGTTCCCACCATGTTTCTGTGCATCTGGACGAGGGCTGCAGCATGACTCCAGAGACTGAGCCTGAAAAGTAATGTGTACTCACCACGGAATAAGTGCCGGGCCCTGGTCGGCAACAATGCCGTGTATTAGCGAGCATTGGCTGAAACAATGCCAAGTAACAAACAGCCCTCCAATCTGGATGAACAACGGCCTAAAACATTTCCTTCTTACGGCCCAAGTCCCTGACCTCGTGGAGCTCACATCAATACCTCCACTAATATGCCTGTCAGGTGCTCCAGCCTCTTCCGGGGTTTGTCTCCCCAGGTAAGCAGGGGGAGGTGGTGGGGTGCAGGCAGGCACCACATCTTTCTCCTGTCTGTGTCCCCGGCGCCAGCCCAGGGCCTGGCACAGAGTGGGAGCCCAGGAAATGTGGAGCAGACACTGAAATGAAACCGCACTCCCGGCCACTCAGGATTCTCTTCTAACTTTCCGGCCCCCGAAACGTTCCTCCTTGTCATAGGAAAATGTCCTTCGCCTGGCACTCGGACAGGCAGCGTGGCAGGCGACTGGCTCTCGGTGACCCAGATGCCCCAGACGGTTGCCCCAAATGGAGCCAGTTTCCATTCGGCCCGGATCCTGGCTCAGGCTGCCCGCTGATCAATCCCAGGTCAGCCGAGGCTCCCTCTGCAGCCTTTTCCCTCAACCACAGCCATCGATCAATGCAAACCAGATGCAGCCCTCCCCCGTGGACAGATTGGGCTTAATTCCCAGGCGCCTAATAGGGACAGAGCCCTGGAGTTTCTGCTGCCTCCGAACAGTATCGTTCTCCTCCCAGCAAGAAGTCAGCCCACAGAACTGAATGCAAGAATGGTGGCCTGCTGGCAGTTCAAATTCTTCATCTCGTGCAAGCAGGCCTGGCAGTGCATGGGATGTGCAATCCCACCCGTGACTCTCCTGACCAGCAGGTGGCGTCAGCTCTGGGAGCCTCAGTTTCCACACGTGTATACTCGGCTGCAGGCCCAGCTCTCTGTGGCTTGTCCTGAGGATTCAGCGAGATCAGGAGTGGACTTGCAGGCGTGGAGGCCACGGAAGCTGATTGTATTGCTCCTCTAAAGGCCGGCAAAGGGCACTGCGAGGAAAAGGGTGATAGAGGTCGCGGCCAGCCTGGCACACATGGAGCAGATGCCATGGGGAGTGTGGGGTGCAGCTGGGACTTGCACCCGCCTTAACCACAGCCCCCTTTCCCCCTGGATTTGAGAGGTTTTGCATGCCCAGCCTCTGCCTGGAAGGGGCTCCCTGGGCCTGCCTAAGGATGCCGGGCGAGCCCCTACCCCTAAAGGCCTTATTGCCCTTCTCGTCCTGCAGGAAGGTGAGAAGGGGGTGCAGGGGTGGCTGTCAGCCTTTTTGCTGCATCAGCCTCTTTGCTCATGGCCTCCATGCCCCTCCTCATCCGGACTAGAGGAGGGTGGAGAAGCTCAGGCCTGTCTCAGACGCCGGGGCGAGCAGAAGAAACCCATCTATTCACTCACTCACTCTCTCAGCGGGCTTCTGTGAGCACTTCCTGCATGCCAGACTGAGCCGGGCACTGTAGCCGTGAGCAAGACACCGCGTCTGCCCTCCTGAAGCTTAGAAAACCCACTGGAGAGCAGCCTTAAATCACCCACAGAATTCACACGCCTATAAGTGGGGGGAGGTGGTGTGAGAGCCTGGGATGGGGCGCTGGCCAACCTGGGACCCCACCTGTCAGGTTCTTTTTTTCTCTCGTTCCCACTCCTCCCTCTCTGGCTCCCCTGTGACCTTGGGGAGCCTTTGTGACTTAGTGCTCAGCCTTCCACCCGCCCCAGGCCTCTCCCTGTGCATCTTGGGGCAGACGTGGTGCGGGGGGAGCCTGTGGTCCCGCCATCAGAGTAAAACAGCCTGAAGAACAAAGGGCTGAAAATAGCACCTTTATATAAGCCCTTCCTCCTCCCCGCAATTGTAAGGAGGGAAGGAGGCCTAGAAACCAGGGAACTGGGCTGGAGGGAAGGGAGGCGAGGGAAGGGCCTCATTTTGCTGAGGTGGCACCTGAGCGATGCCACCATTTCCAGGATCAGGAGTCCACATGGCAGAGGCTGGCACAGGGGAGTGCCCTTATTACTTCATTTCATTTTGTCCCCGGCTCCTGGGATGTCCAGGCCCCGATGGGGCTAATGCAGACACAATGGTGGTGTGTGTGTGTGTGTGTGTGTGTGTGTGTGTGTGTGTTTCTCTCTGAAAGGAAGGGAATTTTTGGAGCTGCCACAGATTGGAGGCCGAAAGAGATGGGGCAGCAGGTGCCGAGGGCATCCTTACCCTCGTGGGCAGCAGTCTGGACAGCAGACCTGAAGTGAGACAGCTTCCTGCCCCATCCTGGCTGTGTGACCTTGGGCAGTTGGCCTTCCCTCTCTGAGCCTCAGGCACCTCCGGTTAGAATGGGTGAAAGATCCCCCTGGGTCTGACCCTCCACCTGGGCACTGGCCTCAGTGGGTGCAGGAGAAAAGGGACCCCAAGAAGCTGGGGCGGGGGCGTTGGCCAAGATGCTCATGCTGACTCCCTGTGAGCTCTGACCTTGATCCTCCTCGCGAAGCCTCTCCCCCCAGCCTTTCTGCTGACGCATCCCCGGCTCTTAGCCTGCTGTCTGCAGCTATTTCAGAGGCACAAGGAACATGGCTCGGGGACTCGGGGCTCCTGAGCGTCTGGATTCGGCAGATGGAGTCTGGCGGGGCAGGGCTCCGACCCGTCTGCCGCTCGCTCCACTCAGACCTCCCTCCCAGGGCTGGCCATTTGTCCTGCTCCTCCCTCCTCCCCTTCCATCCTCCATCCCTGCCTTCAGGCTCGCTCCAGAATCCCATTAACGGCAGAGCCTGGCTGAGACCAGGGCCAACCCTGGCTGTGCTCTCTCTCCGTCCAGAGAGAGCCACTCCTGGGGCCCTCTCGTTCCTACAGTATCCAGTTCTGGGTCAGGTGACGGCTGCATTGGGTTTGGGGTCCCCCTGACAGGGGTTAGAAACTTGATCTGTGAAATGGCTGTGTGACCTTGGACAAGCCACTGCCCTCTCTAGACTTATGTCTAGAACATGTGCACTGGGGAAATTGTAGTGCCTGTCTCACACTGAGACTCTAAGGAGCTCATGTCAGTCAAGTGCCTGGCACACAGTAGGTCCTCCGGCTTGCAGTTCTCTGACCTCCTTCTCAGAGAAAGTCACGCCTCCCCTGTACGCTCAGCACACATGCTTGTTCTCAGGCTCTGGGTTCTTCTCCCTCTCACGGGCCCTCTTCCAGCTGCCAGCCCCACCATGGGTCCCGAACAAGGCCTTTGGAGTAGCTACAGTGTGTGTGGCCCTCTGCTTGGTGTTGGGGACGCAGTGGCCCACTCATCTTTCCTCTCCGCGGCCTTCCGCATTAAGTCAAGGCCGCCTGGTAAATACTTGTTGAGTGACTAAGTGACGGCCGCAAGTTCCGAATGGATCAGGACAGGAGAGAATCCTGAGGCTTGGTCTCACCAGGACTGTCACTGAGTCTCCAGGGTGGCTGCAGGTGACAGTGCTACAGTGGAGGGTGGTGGGGACCCCTCCTGTCTTGGCGGTAGGCGTGTCCCAGGCTTCTGACACTCCTCGCGTCTCCTGCTGAGGTCAAGATTGTGACTGCCAACCCTCGGGGGGTCAGTGCGTGCCCCAGCCCCACCTCGCCATTCACCTTAACGGGCTGGACTGTTCCAGGGAGCACTGGGCGCGTTACATCCCGGCGTTTGGCGGGGATTGTGGGGGCGGCTCCGGCTTCCTTTCCCGTCCAGGTGTCTCTATGGGATTCAGTTTCTGAGGCACATTTGCAGGGTCTCAGACTTCCCCTGGCATGTTGTGCCGGGCTCTGTTCTGTGCATTTTTCAGGTGTGACTGTAGCAACCCCATGAGGGAGGGGCTGCTGTGACCCAGTTTTACAGAGGAGGAAACTGAGGCACAGAGCAGTTCAGTGGTTTGCCCACCACCAGTCAGCGGAAGCGGCAGAGCTGCGTGTGACCTCGAAGCCAGAGCCGGTGTCACTAGTCAGTGGGCGAGAGAGCCCCCTCATCGCTCCACCTCCCCGGGGAACCCCCACCCGTCCTGGCATCACTGAGGTGTCAGCAGCATCTTCCTGGGAGGCGGTGTGAGGGGACGGGGCTGGAGAGAGCAGGTGCCCATCAGGGGAGCCTCAGCTTTGCCAGGAAAGGGGGATTGGTTCCAGCCTGATTTTGCACGAAAGGCATCATGGGACCAGATGAGAGGAGCCCTGGGGGTGAGAGGCTCAGAGCCAGGAGGGCCGAGCATCTTGCCCGTTGGTGGCTTCCCATGGGGCCACCGTGATCGCGTGCCCTTGGCCCGCCCAGAATGCTCAGAGCTTCGGCAGGATTCCTGGAGATGGGATCCGTGAGGATGACCCCGCACCTCTGCCCCGGGAGGTGGGGAGTCAGGCACCTTCCATCCCCTCCCACTGCCCTCGCCCTCATCCCCGCCGCTGGCATGCTGCCCGCAGTGACAGCGGGAGCCACCTCATCCATCCCTGCCTGCTTCGGCCTCCTCCGCGTGACAGCCAGAGCGATTGCTGGTTCATTTACTCCTGGTCCACTTGTGGATGCACTCATCTGCTTAATGAATATTTATCAAGCGGCCGCTGTCCTGAGCACGGACAGAGGCAGGGTAGGGACCAGGTAATTACAAATCCTGCCTCTTAGGAGTTTTTATCCTACTGGCAAACGATGAGCACATTAATAGCATAACATCAGGTGGTGATCAGTCTTCTATAGAAAAGCAGGGCAGGGTTAGAGCAGGACACGTGTGTGTCTCTGTGTGTGTGTGTGTGTGTGTGTGTGTGTGTGTGTGTGTGTATGGGGGAGGGGAGAGTCAGGGGTGCCGTTTTAGACAGGGCTGGTCCAGAAAGGCCTCGCTGAGTCAGAGCTAAAGGAAGTGAGGGAGCCAGGAGCCCTGGGAGCAGAGGGAGCAGTGGGTGCAAAGGCCCTGAGGCAGGACCGTTCCCATCGTTGGGAGGAGGAGGAGCAGGATGAGTGCAGAGTTTGGAATTTCCTCCCAGCAGGAAGGAAAGGCCTGAAGGCTTCTGAGCTGGGAGGGACAGTATCTGACTTGTGTTCCAAAGATTACATCTTGGCCGCTGGGTGAAGACTAGTGGCCCATGCAAAGGAGAAAAAATAAGCCGGGGGTGGGGCTTGTAATTTTGGGTGGGGGGTCGTAATTCAGTAAGGTCTTAAAGGAGGTGAGCCAGTTGAGCATGCTTCGTGAGTAGAAGGATGTTCCAAGGAGAAGGAACAGCTAGCTGTATGGAGGCCCGCCCTGCCTGCGTTGTCCTCGCGTGGCTGGAGAGAAATGGTGCAAAGGGGAACTTCACGGAAGGCAAACTTGACCTGTGTCTCCCTGGCAACCCACTGCCCTCAGGAAGATTCTCAAACATCCTCTGGCCTTTCTGCTTTATGTATGCCCTACCCTCTGAAACACTCATCTTTCCCTGCTTTGTCCAGCTGACTCACAAGACTCAGCTTTCATCCGTGCTCACTCCTCCAGGAAGCCTTCCCTGATGACCCTTCCCCCACTGCAGTATATACCTGTGCTCCCTCCCTCTGTGCACAGTGTCCTCTGTGCTTGCTTGTGTCAGTCCCACTGTCTTTAAGCAGCTGAAGCCAGGGTCGTGTCTGAACTCCTCTGTGTCCCAGGCCCTGTCTGCGTGGAGCATGGAGGTGGCTGGGTCAGCATTGATCTCTGCACTTGAGCCTTGAGCTAGGAGTTGGTCATGAGGCTTTGCCATCCCGGGTTCTGTGAGGTGGAGAAAGGGCTCCGGGCGCCCCCAGGAGAGCCAGGTTAGAGAGGAGCACCTCTCGGCCTCCCAGGAAAGGCCTAGAGAGGGCCCTTCGCAGCTCAGTGTCGCTTGAGAGGGAGAGCATGAGGCTTCTTCCGGTGAGTTAGGGAAGGAAGGAGGGAATGGGCATTCTGTAAAGTAACATCCACTGAAACCTTAACACCCCCCCCCCGCCCCCGCTCTTGGAACCATTAAAATTAGAAGAGGGAGGGAGGGGAGAGAGAGACAGACTTTCCCCACCGCCTCTCATTTGCATCTTGCCACTGGCACACCTGCCTGGGATTGGGAGGGAGCAGTGGAGAGCAGCCTTGGTTTGGAGGCGCTGAGCTTATGGAGCAGCCCCGAGCTTCAGGAATTCCCT